>PVJO010004089.1:0-114239 GCA_004026905.1 Hystrix cristata
TTAGAAAGAAATCTAATTGTTTTTCCTGTTCTGTTTTACTGTCACTCCAAAAGGAAACCTTTACAAATGTCCAAGAAGCAAACACACTCAAAATGTTTATTAATTCCTAGATCTGCCCCCACACCAGCACACAGGGTCAGTCAAGGGATAAGACTTTTTTCTCTTGAATATAAGAAGTTTTGTAAAAATGGCCTTTAAAATTAAGTTCACAATCAGTGTTTCTCACTCTGGCTCAGGGTGTGTTTCTGACCGGCTGTTATAACCTGTTTCCCCATGTGGGCAAGTAGGAAATACCAGAAGAGCCTTCTGCCCAGGAAGCATCACTGTGCATACTGATTTTCCAGGTGGCTGTCTCAAGGTCTAGCCAAAGTCAGGCTCCCCTTGTGTCAGCGTAAGTGAGAAAGTTAAACCCAGAAAAGCTAGAGCAAATTACTCAGTTCAAAAAGGTGAAGTTGAGAGAGAGCAAGTGCGATTTGCAGGCTCTTATACAACTTCAGGGGCAATGCCCATTTTGGAACCCAGGCCTAGCAGTTTCACTGCTCCAGCACCCTCTTTACAGTCTTCAGACTAAGGGCCACCAGGAGGGCTGCTCTATTCTAGTGGTTGCAATGCCATATGCTAGGAAAAGATGGGAACATGAGCTAAAACAATTGAGATCCCAGCAAAATCGCTTTGCATGTTTCTTGTAGAGCTGGGCACGGGGAGGTGCAAACATCCTCCATCTAAATATGCTTGACCTCTATTTGATTGAAAGCAACATCTGGTCTCCAGGCTGCCGGTGAAGTTTCTCCTATTGAGAGGTAGCCAATTGCAGACAGACGTGATATTTCCTTAACACATTGTGTTGACATCACTGACACAGACCTTACTTGAACAATGGGCAGCCAAGCTTCTCAACACCTTTAAATCTGCAGCCATTCCAGTCCAGGGGAGCCCGAAAGCTACTCGCCCCACAGGCTTTTCCAGAGATGTGCAGAATGAGTCCGGAGCTCATGCTACCCAGCCCCCTCATGTTTTTATTTTCTGCTCCCATATCCTATCACTTGAACTCCCAACCTTTCCCCTTCATACAATAAATGTGAATCACAGAACACATAGCTAAAGTCATGGACAGGTGTATGGCCTAAGAAAACTACGTTCCACTTTAAATTTCAGTCACCCCAGAAATCCCATCAAAATACTCCCTTACAGCTGTCTTGCAGTGACTTAATTCTTAAGGCAGGACCCTTAAGACCAGGACCCTCTTGCTTTTCTTATAGTTCTCTTACTACCCTTTTTGCCATGAGGTAGACAAGCACGTACTGTCACATCAAACTGCCCGAGAGGAATATTCACTCTAAAATGGAAATGTGGCTGACCATAGGTCACTTAAATAGGCTAGTCTTTTTTCCTATTTTAGTCTTTTAGCTATTTTTGCACAAAATTGTGTTTCTAGTTCCTCCCCAGTTAACTTCTTTGATGCATATTTTATTAGAAATGTTTTCCCACACCATTTAAACATTATCAAAAGCGTTTTGGTAGCTTCATGGGATCACAGTGTGAAGATCTGTCATCACGTGTCTAGTCCGTCCCTACTGTAAGGCACACAGCTTATTTCAGTCTCTTGTTCTAGAGTACATCACCGCAGCTACCAACCGTAGGGAGCCTGCTCACTCACATTCATTGGCTTCTTGAGCTCAAGCAAATTACTTGACTCTGGTCTGCAAGGCATCTCTTCTTTCAGATATAAAATGGGAATAATAATAATCTTTCATTCTCCCAGAACAGTTTATAAGATTAAGTAGTTCATACTTGCAAGTCCTTAGACCAGCGCCTACAACCTAAGTACTACAAATATTTTAATTAAGAAATAAGTAAAGCCTCTTGCTTCTCGTTACACTTTACTTTAGTGTAAAATTTGTTCTCGCCCCTTTGCTGTGAGTTAAGAGGAAGAAAACAGGAAGAACTATAAGGAACTCACGTCATCTTTCGTATGGCATTTGGTAACACAAGACAGCACACATTAGAGGTGATATTTCTCTACTAAAACGTAAAGCAAACAGATCAACCGATCTCTTCAGAAAGAAGGGTTCTTCGTTCTACAGCCCAGTAGCTAAGTGAGAGAGCGATTAGTACCTTTAAAAGCTCTCCCCATTAGGTCACTGTGCAACATCTCATGTGTTCTAAAATCTAAGCATTTTAATGAAGATTTTATAAATGTTTATCATTTGATTACATATATGCTTAAAATCTATGTTATATATCTATGCTGACAGAATATATATGTGAAAAACAGGCAAAAGAAAGAAACAGCTATAATCCAATTATTTAAATGTAAACACAAATATTTTGTTGGATCTCATTTGAGGGCATATCCTTTTAGGTTGATTTCCCATTCATATCTAACAAACATAATTTCTATTCAGTACTATACGTGATATATATTATTTTGTAACCAGCATTATTACTTAATATAAGTATTATTCTGTAATGATAAATTAGGACTATTATTATTTCATAGAAATCTATTTTATAAGTGCATGGTAACTGACTTAAATGAATCCCTGCTATTGCAATTATAAACTTCTTGCTATTACAAGCAAGATTTTAATACATATCTTGAGATGAAAATCCATATATATTTGTCAAAGTCTTTCCCTGAGGATAAGTTCTTCAAGGCAGAATTGCTGATCCAATCACGTGCATATTTCAAGAATTTTGCCAAATTTCTGTTGAGTGTCAGCTCCCGCCAGCACAGCATAAGAGTGTCTCATTTCTTACATCTCCGCCAACATCAAGAAGTTTTATTCTGGAAATTTTCAACAAGGTAATCACTAAAATGTAATGTCTCATCAATATAATTAACTTTCTTCAATTCCTAATAAAATTTAAACTTTTAGAAGATAGTTTACTTTTTAAAGGTATATTAAGTAGAGAGTTTAGGAATAAGAAGCCAACAACTAAAAATGTTCCTCATAGCTCTTAAAATTATCTGGCAGTGGATCTCTGAGGATCTGAAGAAAACTGTTGGCTTACATGCAAAATTTTGTGTGCAGTTTTATAAGTCTTCTATCTGTGGGCTTAATGATGCACGAAGGTATCTATCTAAACTAGGATTACATGAGAAAGCCAAATTTACCATGCTTCTGCCTGACTTCATTTAAATGTCTAATCAGTCTGTTTTCTAGAAGCAGTGTACAGAATTGAAACTGAGCACGCCAGCGACTTCTCAAGCTGTGTTCTACTTAAACAAAGTCTCAACATGAAAACTGTAAGCAAACTGCAAAGCGGTCGTGCTGGGAATGGATGATTTGGGTAGATGAGTCGTTTTTCTTCAAGGCATTCGGAGCTGTGAGGTCTAAGAGGGGAGCCTAGGACACAAGCAAAGAAGCACTGAGGTTGAGTCATTAATCCTCAGATAAGTCACATTCACCTCCAAGAGCTATTAGCCCTTACAGGTTTTATAAAGCTTATGGGGAAGAGGGGTGAGTACAGCAGTTGTCCTTTGAGAAAATCTGCTGTAAATTAGCCAGTCTCAAAGAAATACATTAGAGGATAGTTATTAACTTTTCTTACAGATTTTTCATTTGACAATAGGTTTTATTATAGGTCTCCTCTAAACAGTACCTAAAAGCGTTTTTAAAATAATTCAATTTTCAAAAATGTGATTTGCCACTCACTTATTCTGTAAAATGTCTTGTTCTCCTGAGGCTAAAGATGTTCTATGCCAATAAAGTATTTTAATGCCTCAGCTGTGGCTCCTTTGGAGACCACAGTGCTTGATAGATAGCAGGAGTAATCCACTGTGTTATCACAGAGGCTGTGCTCAGAAGGGTAATCGATAGATTGGTGTTAACCTGAGGCACGCTGAAGGAACATCACTAGTGGATTTCTTCTTGACTTTGACTTACGAATATTGGGATTCCATGTTTTCACCAGCCATCTACATGATGGAATAGTTAGCACAACATTAGGCTTTGCAGGTGACATAAATCTAAAGTGGCTGGCATTCTGCACTGGAAGATTAAATGCTCTTGTGTATTTGAAGTCTGTCCAGAAATAAAACCATTGAACATGAAAAGAATACATGAAGGAGAGTCTCACCAGAGAGAAGCAACAGAAACAATCAACTGAAGAAACACTTGTCTTGAAGAAGCACAGCATCCAGAAAGTGCAAAGGTCTGAATGGATAGGATAACACTGGACAAACAATCATGCTTCACTTTCAAAAGAAACTATTCATTTATTATTTTAACAATATTTATCAAACACCCACTTTGAGCCAGGCCGGGTGATATCAAGATATGGAAATTTGGACATCGATACTTACCTTTCCAACAGATCATTTGTGATACTAGAACACATTTTACTTGGAGCTAAAATGCATGGAGTTTCTTCTCAGTTTTGGAAAAAGCATTAAGGTTTTGGAAAACTCTAAAGGAAGAGGCATACAACAACCGGAATTAAAGGTAAGCTTCACTTGAAAAGAGTAAGCGGGTTTTCAGCCTCCACAGTGATCTAATAGTGTCTAATAGAGATAACTAGCTGTTTTCCATTTATCCAGAGTGAAACTTCTTGCAAATGGGCTTAAACTACCACACTACAGTTTACCTCTATAGAAGGCCAATTCTGGAGATAGTGAAAGATAAAATAAGATTTAAGTGGATAATGTGAGAAACTCCTTTGCAAAACTCTGGAAGTACAATAATCCCTTTTGGTTAAGGGTTCAAAAGGGCCCCATTACACCAAGGATGTAGTTCCGGGTCTCTCTAGTCCCCTCCAACTAACTCTCTACAAGAGCTCTGATTTGTGAATAGTTTTCGTATTCTCATATTGAACAAAAAATTTCCAAACGTGTTCTATTCTTCAGCATTTATCTCCTTACTGCATGACAGTTTACCTCAGCCACTGTCTAGGGGGCTCTAAAATTTGAACTGATGTATGGAGAAAGTGCTCAACTGAAGTAGTATAGCTGTTACATGTTAGAGTTCTTAACTAGCTCTCATTACATTGGCAAACCTTATTCTACAGATGTTCTTTCTAAAATTGCCCATTCATTTATTTATGGTAACTGTTTTTCTAATCTAAAAACCAATATGCATTTACTAAGAGAGCAGAAAATGCTCTTAGAAAATGTAGAAGATGCAGGTATGCAAAAGAGAAAGTTTTCCCTAAACTCCATGGCTCAGAGATAACTAATATTCACATTTCTTATTTCATCTAGCCTGAGACATCAGTATCTACATGTTCCCTCTGTGCTCTGTGACACACTCTAACACGTGTAAGATATCCCCAGGAGCTCATCCGGATTTGGACAATCGGACTGCAGTATAAAAATATACATCCCTTGGTTTACTCACAACTCCCACAGTAACTGCATCTATTTCTCACACTGAGGCAAAACGACAGAAAACTTGCCAAGTTTAAACCTACTTCTTATCCAGTATGATCTTGAGCAAGGTAGGTAAAGTCTAAGTCTGCTTCTTCATCATTAGAATGACTAAGTTTGCGTGTCTCATAAGCTTATTGTTTAAAAAATAAATATTCTTAAAACATGCCCAGTGTAGTGCCCACCACACAGAAAGGTCTCAGTAGGTCTTGACACTCCTTTTTCATGTCATTACCACGATATTTCAAGTGAGAGCCACTGCTGTGTGGGTATATATGTGTGTTGCCACCTTCTTTGGAAGTTAAATTATAGCGATCATCTGTCCACACCAATAATTATTCTAGAATATAATTTTTAGATGTTTGCATAGTAGTCCATCATCTGCACTTGCTACACATTCTTTCGCCCATTCCTACACAAGTTATTTAGGTTGTTTACAGCTTTTTGGCTGTTATAAACAGTGATATGGAATCAATACATTATGAACCTTGCAAAAAAGTTCGGAGCTCTTAACACACATTGCCAAAATACTCTCCGGAAATGCTGGACCATCTCACAGTCCCACTGGCAGCATACAGAACTTATCGGTTGGTTTTAGGATGCACCTTCCACTTCCAAAGCCCTGTCCACCTCCGTTTAACCCCTAAAGTGACAAATCAAAATGCAGCTATTCCTCTCCTTAGTATGTATATGTCTCCTATTTCACATTTAGGCTTTAGAAAACTGAGGTTAGCTCCCTGTGGCTTCCTATCTGCCAGTGTTGGCAACTCCTTAAAATTCAGTTCACCTTATGCTTTGCTGTTTCCATTATTCCACCTTCTGTATCAAGCGAATTGCAAAGTCCTGCGACTTTTACCTCCAAAATAACTTTTGGGTCCTGCAAATTGCAGTAACGACCCAAGAGGTTTTTCTATATTTTAGTTCTCCCTTCTTTGGCTGCCCTCTACCTTGCTGCCATATCAATTGGATCGTGCTGGCCTCTGCTAAGAACCCTCCAAGTCTACACACACTGTCAAGTGAAGCTCAGACCTCTTAATCTGGTGTTCAACATCCTGTTTAGACTCTGGACCTTCTGCTCCTTCAGTACCACAATGACCCCGCCCAGCTCTGTAGTATCCACTGAGCATGTCTGCTTAGATGGCTTTCTTGGGAATCCCCTTTCCTGTGTTTTCAAGATTCAGCTCAATGCCACCATCTCTCCAAACCTTTCTCTAACCCTTACGCAAAAGTATCTGTCTTTTCTCCAAATCTGTATAGTGCCTCATTTGTTTGAAGACACGTGATAGGCAGAAAAATGTACCCCACCAACATTAGTGGTTGAGAATCCCCAAAACTCATGAATATGTTATGTTACCTGACGTAATATAAGGGGAAATTAAGGTTGTAATGGATTAAAGCTGTCACTAAACTGAAAATAAGATGATCATGCTGGATGATCACAAGACTCCTTTAAATGTGGAAAAGGGAAACAGAAGAGTGTTGGAGAAACGTAAGGCAAGAAGGACTGGATCAACCACAAACCGAGGAAAGCAGGCAACATTTTGAAGCTGGAAAAGCCAAGAAAACCCATTTCCCCCCCCCAGGCTTCCAGAAGGAATGTGGCTCTGCTAACACCATGACTTTTCAGCCCAGTGAGACTCAGTTCGGACTTCAGGTCCCCAGAAATATAAGACAATAAATATGTAGTTGTGTTAACAGCAGCAATAAGAAACTAAAGAGGGAGGTATCATTTTATAATGTAAAGAGTACAGATGTGAGATAAGATCTATCTGGATTTGTACACCAGGTCTGCTACTACTACTTAGTAATTTAACACTACACATTTTTAAATTTCTTTTGTGCCCTAGTTTTCTTATCATGAAAACATGAGGAAAGATGTTTACATCATGGTGTTGTTATAAAAAGTCAAATTGTTTCTCTGATATGAGAAACCATAAGTGTAAATAAGGACAAAGGGATTGAATAGATATTTTGTTTAAAAAAGAAAAAAGAGACATAGTATTCAAAAGAGAGAACTAGATAGGGAAAAGGGGGATAAAGAAGAAGGTTAAAAGAAAAGTAAGATGAAAGGGGAAAAAATGGTAAAGTGTAGCTACACTTGTTGCAAATGGGGGGGTGGGTGAATGGAAGGGAGGGGAGTGGAAGGGGGGAAGAAGGGGGAAAACCAAGATGTATCATGTACAGGTACAAAATAACCATGTTGATAATGAACGTTATGTATACAATGTACCAATACATGTTCTTGGTAAAAATAATAAAAAATTTAAAGAAAAGAAAATAAAAAGTACATTTTTAAAGATTTTTGAATGCCCAAAATAGTGTGTCTGGTACACAACAGACACTCAGCAAATCTTTAACAATTAGCTCCCCTATTCCTTCGCTATGGCTTTTAACTCACTCATTCTTCATTGCTTTGTGGAAAGTTTACCACCAAGTTAGAAGTTATTTGCTTGGCTTTTTTCTACCTTTTTGTACTAGGTTTTTACCCCAGTAAGTCAAAATGAAGAAAGAGAAGGGAAGGAGGAAAAGGAGAGAGGGAAGAAGGAAAGAAATGAAGAATGAAAAAAGTCAATTTCAATAAATTTATAAAATTTGGGGTAGAATTTTCTATGGTATCATTTTAAAAGATTCTGCTAATCTGGATATGGAAATGGGAAAATATTTCATAAAACTTCTCAGAGGAGAAATAAATAAATATATATTTACTTGTGTTGTATAATTAAATTTTAGCTTTTTATGAATATTCTCCAACAATCAATAATACAATTTCAGATTATAAATAGTTTACAATTATCAAAACAAACAGCAAAAATACAAATAATTTTCTCTCTAAGGTGTTGATTGAACAAAATGGAACCTCATTGAGATCCAATTAAGAAGAACTCACCAGGAAACCATAAATGACCCAACGCGTCTTGTGGGTTTACAAACATAGCTCATAAAGTGGAAGAAGCTGTCTGCTGTTGTTTTTGCTTTTTGTATTTACCCAAAACATTACTTTACAAAGTCATCTTAGAAATCAGTTGCATATTGACACAGAGGTTCCATATCACAGGTAGAGCCAACGAAGAAAGGAAGGAAAGATGAAAACCATGAAGCAGGATAAGACTTCGTCTGCTCTACTCCATCCCAAAACATTCTAATTGCTTTCCCAGGCATCTCATTTAATTAAGAAAATCTGAAGCTTCAATGCGTGGACGCCAAAGTAATCCCCCACCAAGTTGTGAGTAAAAGATCAGGAAAGCTTGCTGACAACGAGCCGGTTTCAAATGCTGAAATAAACTCCAGCACAGAGTCAGGGAATTCAACTTCTGCTGAATCTATGAAATATTTTCAGTCCGGTAGGATTTTCTTAAACGTTTTATTCTGGCAGAATCAAACCCGATTTCCTGAGGTGTAACCGTTCGGTTTAATTTTCAAACAAACACGTTTAAAAGCAGCAGCTCCTTCTTATGAAAATTAAGCAAAGCAGCCTGACCAATGATGACATATGAGGGCCTTTGAAAGTGACAGGTGGTGCTCCTTTATCACACTTGATTTCCCACATGCAAAGGGACAATTTGTTCCCCATCATCACCAAGCATCCATTAGGCATCTAATGGAATGGAGAGTTATGCAAACAGAATTCCAAGGTGCAATTCCCCTGTCCTCCTCCTCTTAAATCATATAAAATTAGCTCCCTTTGACGGCAGAATTTCAGAGGACATTTCTGGTGCCTCTTGCAGGCAGTCTGTTACTCTAAAAAAAAATGTGTCCAATCACAAATCATAAGAACAGACAGTCAGCCTGCCAAAACTTATAATTCTGAGCTTTATTATTATCATTATTATTAAACATTGTGCCTAACCAAGAACTATTTTCTGGAATGTGACTTTAATACAACTAACTACCAAGACCACCTTTTACCTTTCATTTTATTTCACTTACATCTCACTACAAAAATCATCATATGTAAGACAGGGGTTGAAAATGGCCTCTTGAGAAGAAAAGTTACCAATTATCTCTCCGAAACTTAAAGTACATGTTCCAATGTTATTTATTTAATCCTAATTGCTCAGTCCTAAGCATGGTGCAGTGTAACGTCTCACTTGGTTCTCACAACAACACTATGTTCTAATTAATATAATTGCTTTTCTAGACAAAGACATTGATTCTTAGGGAGACTATGAAACAGGACCAGAGTCTCATACCTGGTGAGTCGGGAAGTCTCAATTGGAACCCAGGTCTTTTGATTTAAGCCCTTTACTGCTCAGCCTTCACCGACTGCTTCCTCAACCACCCACACTCCTGTAATTAATTTAAAATGATGGTCTTCTCACCCCCATCTTGTTTTGCTTTAAATATCAGTTTTGTGTACAGAAAAACTATGCTGTTTGAGTGACTGAATTCTTACCTAAAACCAATTTTAACATAGTAAGACCAAGCTTTATCTTGGGCAGGTTGAAATGGTTAAAGCAGATACTAAAGCTCTTAATTTGTCACATCTCTGCATGGAAACATGCATTCATGTTTCCTTTTTCTTGTACAAGTCATTCAAAAAATCTTTTTTCTCGTTCAAGTCTCAAATAGAATAAGGAAGAAGCCAAATAATAGAAAAATGCTGTATGTTCAATTCCTTCATTTTTTGCATTGGGCAGAGAAATTCTCAACTGTTCACGTTCTGGCAAGCAGTGTGTCCTGGCCACGAACGTCATCCACTTCGGACTTTCTGACTCCACCATTTAGTGTCTGTGAGATGTGGGCAGGACAAGTGACCTCCCAAGATCTCAGTTTTCTCATCTCTGAAATACTAAAATAATAATTAATAATAATAATAGTGAATATTGTGAAACTAAAATGGCAATCACTAAATAATCACTCTGAAAAAAAAAAATCACTCTGAAATACTATTTTATAGTGTTCGTCTCCAGAATGTGAATAAAAGATACTGAACTTGGGCTCTTATCAACTGAATTGTTCAACCAGTTGCAGCATCCTCCAACTCATTTGTAGAGCTCACCAACAAGTTGTTCATGGGAAGAAACGCTGCCAGTGAAAATTATGGTTAATATTAAACATTTGCTGTGTTTCCAAAAGGATACTGAGGCAAGGAATGAGTAGATCACAAAAAGTGCATGCTTTCCTAGGGCTCAACTTCAGTCATGTTTTAGGGAAGGAGAGAAATGAAAAAAGTTTTTTTTTTTTCCCCTACTCATGGAAAAAGAGATTTTTACATTCCAAAATAGAGAATTTCTGATAAGTGGAAAATGAAGACTTCTTGGTTCTTATTATTTGGCCCCAATTGTACAGTTCTAGCCACTGTGACATACAATATCTCAGCCACTTTTCTATACTGTGTCACTATTGCTTCAGCAACACAAGAAATAAAAGAAATTCAAATGCAGCAGCACCCACCTTCACCACATATACTTTATACCTGTGAGCAGGCGTCTAGGAATAATGAAAACTGCCGAAGCTATACATTCAGGGCTTAGAGATCATGATTTCCAGGTTCTGATTTAATATTTTCCCACCCTCAAAATAACAATCCCTTACTGCTGTGGCAGGAGAAAATTCCATTTTAACAGCTTTTCCACATTGGTACAGGGTGTATAAACCATGTACATGGACTCAGATGGCTTCACAACAGCCCTAAAAAAGAAGCACGCTTACAGTCCAGGGATCACCATCCAAGCATGCTTTTCCATATTTCCTATGGGAACCCGAAGGGAGTTTCTTTATAAAACTCATATTATTCTCTCTAAATCCAGGGAAATTTGGCATGTCACATGATAGGGATTGAAGGTAAGCTACCCAACACCACGTGTTCGATGTTTTAATTCGCTGGCAGAATGAATTTCCTGTTAATGACTATAGGAACCACTTCATGGCATTTCCCTGCCTCCTCCAAGGTAGACAATCACCAGGCCACCAAAGAAGAAGTACTTCAATGGTGAACATAAAACTGCCATGCCCTGTAGGTCACTCTACTCTGAAGTGCATTTTGGAGTTAGGATACTTCCTACCAAACAGACTGGGAAAGGATGATGGTGAACTTACTTTCGTGTAGAGCACATTACATCAGCATATAGGGGATTTCATTAACCAAAATGTCCTGTGCTCTTCCTTTTAATGTTTGAGTCAGTCTGCCTTTTCATTTCTGGGCTTCACTTAGTTACTTTCAAAGTGCTCCAGATGGTAAAGAATGTATTTTCAAATAACTGGTTTGGGAGTGAATAATATTATCTGGGATTTTACTGATCCAGGCTAGATAACATCTTCCTTTGGTCCAGAAAACCTATGCTTCTGGAAAATTAATAAAGAGTTGTAAAATTTAATTACAAATTGCTCTCTATATTTCAATATCTTGATGAATAAGTATGTACCATTTCTATATAATAAATTCTACAGGGAGAGAGAGAAAGAGAGAGAAAGGAGGGAGAGAAAGAAGAAAGAATAAAAGGAAGAAGCAGGGAGGGAAAGAAGAAAATAGAAGGAAGGGAGGGGAGATAGGACTGGATATAGTAGTCAAAAATGTGTATTCAAAACTCAGCTCTATCGAACAACAATTTAAGCTGTGGTCACTTGACATGTGTTTAGTGACTGAATGAGTAAATGGATGAAAAGCTTGAGATTATCATTAGCAATATTAGCAATAATAATATTATTAATAATAATAACCAGAACCTGTTAGTACACTCATTAGACAGGTGCCATTCCAACCACTTTTCATGTATTAATTCATTTAATCTCAGAAGAACCTTGGAAGATTAGGTACTATTTTCATCTCTGTTTTACAAGTGAGGAAACTGAGGCCCAGAAATGAAGTAACTTGCCAAACACCTTGTATCTTATAAGTGGTAGAGGAGGATTTGGACCTGGGCGTGCTCTAACCACCATAAACTCTACAAACTTTATTCCAGTTGGTTTAAACATTTAAGGAACACATTGGAAGTCGGGGACAGAATAAGATCCAAGGCTCATATAGCCAGTGATCAATATTTTTTCCCTAAAAGGACCCGGGATTTTTTCATCTCTCCGTTCCACCATGGTCATTGTTGGCCTCACCCTAAGGCAGTGTCCCCTTGTAGACACAGGGTGTCCTTGTTTGCATGTGGAAGGAGAGAGGCAACAAGGGACCTCAACATTCTTTGATACATGAGTCTCCATTTCAACCTAATGTGGCCACCTCATGGCACATGCCACGTACCACACCAAAATAGCCACCTGGAAGTGACACAAAGTGATTGAATCAACTGACTCATCCGTGATGAAATGCTTTGGGGAGATTCAACCAAGTTGACTACTATTGCATTTTGGTTTGTAAATGGCTGACGGTGAAGTCTACAGAGAGAGTAATATATTGTCTTCATAATCATCCTGAATTCATTATAGATTTTGTGAATTAGAATATCTCTAGGTTTGTCTCTGATTCTGGATTTCTATGATCTTATAAATTCGTTCAAATTTTACTATCATTTCTCAGAGGAAAAAGAAAATGTTCACAGAGAAATACCTTAATGTATCTGAATTTTTCTAATTAAAGCACAATTATGCTGGCATCTTTTGCCAGATGGGTGCCTTAGAAGGGAAAGTATGATGAAACCAGGGAAAACATGGGTCACTAATTTTTCTTTCATCAGCTTAGAGGTTACTGTCCATGCTAGTCTACAATCAAGCCCTGCCTGTGTAGGTGTGAGGGCAGAGCAGACCTTTAGCAGCCCTGCTGTGTGGACCACCTTGGAGGTGCTGCATCGGCTCTGTGATCCTGCTGGACTTGGGTGAACTCCCATGAAGGTGGCCAGGTTGGTTTGCACTGAGAGCTGTCAGACAGGCAGGCTGAGTCTCCCTATTATCTATGAGGGATGTGAAAATAATACACTTAATAAGGCAAAAAGGCGCTTCTCCACCATGCAAGAGCTCTAGCTCCACGCCAGTGGCATGGACAGCTGCTGTATGTTCCTGTGGAGACCTGGGGACCTGGGAAGTCCTCATCTGGGAGTGAGCCTTACTATCTGCTGCTTTCTGTAGCAATCTTCAGTTTCCAGATCCTTTGCCATTAAAGAAACATTGTATAACTATAACTGTGTCTACTCGCCTCTTACCATGAATCACATCACTGTCCCATGGAGACACTCATGCAGTTACACAGGAAATTGAACAAGAGCAGTTTGGGAGTCAATCATTTTCTGTGCAGTCTTTGTGTATTGAATTTAGAGAGGCCTGAAAGGCAATTTTTCTACAGTGTTCTACATGGTTCTGTAGGCATCCGAGAACACCCTGAAATTATTAAAGAGGTCCTCTTAATTTTAGAGTTTAACGAGTTGCTGAGACTACTTCTGTCTTGCCAGTTGAAATAATTCCCTACTGAGTCAAGCTCTGTAGAAACTTCCTACTCAAAAGAGTAACCCAGAGTCCAGCAACAGCAGCTGAAGTTCAGCCTCTGGGGTCCTATGCCACATCTACCCATTAAAATCTGATTTTTAACAAGATCCCCAAGTGTTTCCTATGTACACAAAACTTTGGGTGGTTATCACTTCTTTAACGAACTGCTTTCTTTGGCTAACAATTTACTTCCTCCCTTCTCTTCAAAAAGTAGAAAAATCATGTTGGGCCATTCATATACCTACTAGCAAATACCCGTTCTGCGGACAACACCTTCAGAGTAATGTAGCGTGTGAGGCAAATACATGCAAACAATATTCTCCCGTAACTACACAACATATTTCTAAGATTCTAGATATTCTTGGGTTAGGAACTACTGATATTTTCATTATATGAATTATCAATTACTAAAATAAAATGTCCAACATTCTCTTAAAAAATGATACAGAACACAAGCCTATCTGCCATGGTGTGAATACAGTTTGTCTGCTCTGGAAACTGGTATTGAAATTTAATCCCCATTAAGAGGGTAGAAAACTAACCCAAGTATGGTGATTAAATGTGGGGCTTTTGTGAGGTGATTGGAGTTAGACAAGATTGAGATGGAACCCAAAGTTAAATATAAGTAGTTTTACAGGAAGCGGGAGAGAGACAAGTACATACACATGGTTGTCCCTATCACATGCCATGTGATGTCCTGTGCCTCCTTAGATTATGTTGTTAATAGATGTGGCCCCTCATTTTAGGACCACAAATATGGTCAAAATAAACCTTCTTTTAAAAAAATTTACCAAGTTTGTGGTGCCATATTATTAGCAACAGAAAACAGACAAACGCAATCAATTTAACTAAAGGAAACCGTCACCTGAAGTAGAGACACTTGAGAAGACATCACTGTCATCTTCCAGTGTGTAAAAGCTGGTTACATGAGAAGGGTCTAATTCTCTAGGACACAAAGAATAGTTACAGAGCAAAAAAGATGTGACAGGAAAGCGTATGTCAACCTTATTTAAGGAAGTCTTTGACAGAACTATCCATGGTATTGAAGTTGCTGCTCTAAAACTTATCCTAACTGTGTAGGAAATGAAATCTATTCCTTTGACAACGTCCTACAGGATATCAGGTCTTTGCATCACTGACCACACTCCTCAACTATTTGATTCATCATTCATTACATTCGCTGCCTGATTCCTCACCAACACAGAGGGCCTATGCCTGCTGCCACTGCAAGGAAAACGATCATCCCTGCCATTTCCCTGATGTTTGCACCCCACACAGGTACCTGCCTGATGTCCCATTATCCAGTCCACAACACTGGAGCTGTCTCCTCTATCTGGCATAATCCCTCTTCCTCATCTTTCTCTCCTTATTAGTTATCCTGAAGTCGTACACAACCTCAGATTCTCAGTTCTTATAATGAGTCAACATGAGTCACTTGGTAGAAATGGTATGTAGGTTGGTGGCAGGATAGCCAGGTGGTGGTCCACAGGGTTTTTCACTTGACAGATGAGAAAAGAGGAGTCCAAATCAAACCACATGATCATTGTAAGTGATTCTTCCCCAGACTAAGGAAATCTGATAAGAGCGTTGGATTGTATGGAAGTCAGCGTCCTATTTGGGATATCATGCCATAGCCTTACCGGTGTGACTATTAAAGAAGACTGCTGGGAATCTCTCTAAATTATTCCTGACAGCTGCATATGAGCATATGCCTATATCAAAATAAAAAGATCAATTTTTTAAACATAATCTGCCTTACTGAAATGCAGCATGTCTCAATTCAACTTGCATTTTACTGACCACCAGAACGTATCGGCAGGCTGAAAAATATGCTTGCCACAAGGAAATATAGCAAATTCCATAGCTATAGATGAGAACATATAGTTCATACAATAGGATCCTATCTGAGAAAGAGAAATGACATTTGGTTTTTTTCAACAGAGGATGCCGCTCTCTGCTACTACGGAGTCTGAGGCAGGAAGATCCCAAGTTCAAAACTAGCCTGAGCAACTTAGTGAGACCTTATCTCAAGACAAAAATAAAAAGGACTGGGTATGTAGCTCATGAATTGTTATATTAAAATCATTCTTGACAGCTAAAATGGAGAAGGGAAACACTGAGGCGACAAAAATAAAATGTATTACTTTCTCTTTTTGTTACCACTCCTTATTCTTTTGCTTTTAGCCAGCATTTGAGCTAGGTGGATGTTTTCATTTAACGAGGAGAGCCAAACCTTCATTTCTGAACAACCTGATTGTCGGGGGTCCCATAATTGTATTAGTGGCTATAATTTTTGCTATGGTTTATATCAAAAATGTCCCCCAAGGCCCCCTGTGTTCAGAAGCAGGACTTTTGGAAAGCGACTGGCCCTTGGGTGCACTGCGTTCATTGGTGGATTCACACACAATGAGTTCATAGCTGAATGTGCTACTAGGGAGGAAATGACTGTAGGCGGGTCCATTGAGAAACTAGGCCAATTGTGAGACACACTTGGGCCAAAATTTTATTTATGGCTGCGTCATCACAGCCCCCAGTTGACAAGTGGATCTCAGAATTGCTTTGGGTCCCATGAATTCACATTATTTTACAGCCAGTGTCTATTTTCTGAGTATTTCCCTTTCTCCTGTATTTCATGCTCCCTCTCCCTTTCCCACAGTCACATCAGAACACTTAAATTAATATATTTATAATATCTTAAAACAATAATACAAACCTACCAAACTCTTGTTTTCTTTTCTTTCTTTTTTTTTTTACTGACCTCTACTGAAAGTACATATAATTATTGTGGGAGAGGTGCTAGGGACCAACTCCTCACACATACCAGGTAAGTGCTCTACATCTGAGCTACATACCCAGTCCTTTTTATTTTTGTCTTGAGATAAGGTCTCACTAAGTTGCTCAGGCTAGTTTTGAACTTGGGATCTTCCTGCCTCAGACTCCGTAGTAGCAGAGAGCGGCATCCTCTAATTTTTATTTGTTATTTTTTTCTTTTTGAAACAGAATCTTGATAGGATGCTCAATTGCCCAGTCTTCTAGTCTTCTGATTAAAATAGAAGCTCTTGAAGCCTGAATATCTTATTCATCACTGTCCTCATGATTAGAACAGTGCCCGAACCCAAAACAGTTAATAAGTACTTTTTGGACAAATGAAAATTTCTGGAAAGCATTTTGGCAATATGTATTAAAAGCTTTCAAGGCTTATTTAAAAACCATGGCTTCAAATGTTAACCTCTATAAATTCATCCTTCAAAAACGCTTACATTTCAGTACAATTAAATATTGAAAGATGCGTTCATTGCAGCGCAAAATTTGAAAAATGGAAATAACCTAAACATGCAATCAGATATTATTCATCCACTATTTCAATAAATACTTACTGAATGCTTACTAAATTCCAGGCATGAAGCTAGATATTGGGGACACAATAGTTAATAAAATGGATATGATCCCTCAAGGAGCCCTGAGATATTAAGAAACTATTTTAATTTTTGTAGTGCAGCAAATAGGTGACCATTAGCTTATAGACACTCCACTAATAACAGCAATAGTAATGAGAATATTTTACATTTGCATAGCACTTATAACTTTTCAAAGTAATTCTCCAGCCATTATATTTCTTAAAATTAGGTCATATTAAACTGCACTTGAACTTCATTATTAGGTCCTTTCTGAGAAGAGAGTTGAGAGACTGTTGCTCCTCTTACATTAATTACGGACATATAAGATGAATTAATTAAATTCTGCTGTATTTGCTATTAAGGCCAATTCAGCAGGAAAAAAAAGTCACTCTGCAGGGTTTTGAGTAGGATGCAACAGAGAGGGTTATGCAAAAAATTAAGTTCTTGAAATGATTTCATGTTTAAATAAACCCTAAACCCATTGTCTGGATGAAGCATCGCTAATAGTCTACTTGATACCGTTCGAAAGACTCAAGTCAAATGGCAAAATTAGATTTATAGTGTCACTCGTGAAACTCCAGCTGGAGGCCCACTTCTGTGCAATGAACCCCACCCAAAGCTGTGAGGGAGGACTCAATGAAATGCTCAGTTGCCGTACCTTTTTGTAAAAATAAAAAGAAGATTTTTTAACTCCACAGTTTAGACTGATGTCTCTTTTCATCAACTTCCTCTCTTTACACTTTTCTTTCATAAAGTAATATGAGAGCAACCCTAGGAAGAGCTTCCCAGAGGGTATGCAGGATCCCAGGTAAATACTTTTATGAGGCCCCCATGTAAATAATTTTATTAAAAAACACATTATAAAATCCATAGTCCTTTGTAAAGTATGGCGACTCATCGATGAAGATTTAGAGTAGGACAGGAGGAATTTATGTATATGTTTATTGTCCAGTAAAAGCACATAATGACCCTTGCTGGGCAGAATTTCTGCCAATTTAGAAGAGGAACCAACCCTTTGTATTCTTTAGAATTAAATGTGTGGATCCGAGCTAACTTCAAGACACCCACCATGAGGAAAAAGTGATACTATTGTTATACACGCTGGATTCTTAAAACTTGGTTTTACTGAAATAATATTGATCCCCCTCCCTCTGCAATGTCCCCTAATACTCTTTGCTTAATATTACTTGCATTATTACTCATAATACCACATCATTGGTTATGCCAAGTAGGAATAAGGACGTCCAAAGCTTCTCTCAAAAATTATCACTATGCCTCATGGATGATCACCACAAATACAAGTCATACTCAAAGTATGCAAAAAGTCTTACTCAAAGTATGCAAAAATGTGAACACTGAATTTTTTCCCCGATCATGTCAAATTTATTATTTGTTATTTTACACCCTAAATGTAAAACACATTTGTCATCTATTTTTCCTCTTAAACTCTTCCAGATATAATCGCTGTGTCTCTAGAATGTGGCCATTTACAATGTTGACTGTATCTCTGTTTTCCACACACTGGGAAGGGGAGGAAAGCGGGTAACAGGGCTGGGGTAAAAGAGAGATTCTCCTGTACAAGGAATGTCCATTCCTCTTTCAGCACAGCCTACGCAGAGGGCACAGGAGAGTATCACTGTGTGTCACCACGCCACATTCATAGAAGGCCAGAGACATCATTCAGAGGTGTCCACTGGCATTACCCAGCAATGATCTTGAAATCCTTCGTAGCAGACAGGCACAGCCAACCCGGAGGACTCCCTCACAGTATGGAAGCTGGCGAGGGGATAAGGTAACAGCTCTGGATGATAACGGCAAGAGTTCTGCAAGGTAAACGGTGCCTGCTGCATCCCTCAGCTGCCGGCAAGCGCTACAGACCAGAGGCAGAACAGGGCTTCAAGGAAGGAGCGATGAGAACCCACACTTAGACACACACCCACAGCTGAAACTCAGGGGTTCATGATGGATCATCTGTAACTCAGAACCATTAACTCATCCTGTGTCAGGTATGAGTGGTGGACACCACAAATCAGTCTGTCGGCTCTAGTCCAGTAGCCCAAGACCACAGAGGAATCTGAAAGAAAGAACACCCTAGATACTCAGGAAAATTCTAATATTAATCCTGACTCCAAATGTTTGGGGCATTGGGTCAACTTCAAACATGAGATAGAAGCCCAAGGAGCATCCCAAACCTTAACATGAGGACCAGAGCATAGGTGGATAAAAGTCCAGTGTTTAGAGAACCTCTTCCAGATGGCACCGCCAATCCCAGCCGACCTCAGGAACCAGAGGGAGACGATTTTGAGGAAAGCACTTCGAGGCGCAGCACCTCCTAAGGGGAGTGTCCAGGTTGAGGACTCCACTGGCTGAAGACTAAAGGCAATACTAGCCACAGGTAGGATGCTGATGCCATTAGTTAGGGTTTATATACTTATAAATATACTTATTTGGTTTTATTTCACTTCCACACATAATTATCACCAGGAATCCCAATGCGGAAATGGCTTCTAGGAATCTCTGCCATCCACCATATCAGTATACCCAGAATCAAATACTAAGGTACAAGGCCAGAGGCCATGTCAAGATAAAATATTGAACCACAAGAGTGTGTACCTCAGGTCATGATAAGAAACAAGGTTTACAAATGAGACAGAAGTCAGTCTGTGAGAAGTGTTTTTAATCTTAACGACTCAGGTAGGAAAGAAAAATAATAGAAGTTCCTTCAAATTTAATAATACTCAGTAACTTCCAAGAAATTACCATGAACAAGATATGAGACCATAGAAGCTTCAAACATGCTAAATGAGAGATTGAATTATCTCTTTATTTTCCTTACAAAATCATTGTCATATAATACGATACCTCTAGAGTGTGCAGCCAAACATAGGAAAAAGTAATATAGAGGTATATTAGTCTACTTATTAATGAAGCTATAATGTTTTTAAATTTTGTGCTATTTCTTAATGGCAACTTTAATTGTTTTTTAATCATGTGACTTTCTATGATTTCTTTTCTCATTCTAAATAAAGATTTTCATTTGTACCTAATTTTGAATTTATTTTGTTACAGAAGACCCTCAAAATTGTAGATAGGCTAATAAAGTCTAGAGGTATTGCTATGCATAAGGCCATGCTTCAAAATAGCTGGCTTGTCAACTGAAATTTGTCATTAGCTATAAAATAATATATGTCGATTTATGAGTCCCTCTGGCCAGTAACTACAGTATTTAATCCCCAAAAGGATTTATTCACACTCAAAGTAAAAAGTACATATACTCTTACCAAGTAAGACTTTCACCAGATATAAACACGCACACAAATAATCCCTAACCTCTTTATTTTGATTGTTAGAAGACTGGTAAACATCAGACTTGGCAAGTTTCCTGCTCCTGAGAATTCATTTAATTCCTAAGCAAGGTTTACATTAATTTTATCTTTGTTTTCCTACCAGCTCCTACTTTCATGGAATTCTCCTGGGGGGAGTTTCTAAAGTATGAGGACTGTTATGGCCAGCTGTGCTGGGCTGGGCTAAAGGCCAACATGTGTAGATGCGTGGAAGGCCGGCAGGTCAGCAGATTCCTGGCCGGGTTCTGCTTGGGCTGTGTCCTCTGAGAGGGGGTTCCACACCTCATCACCAGGGAAACTGCCTCCCACTGCCCCGTATGCTATAGATGGCCAAAAACATGCACCATAGAAATCTGAGCATTTAGGTTTAGGGTGCTCACTTTTAATGTAGCAAACAGAAGAGCAGACCAGTAGGAGATACTAGAAATCTTGAACACTTCAACATTAATCTTATATAATCTGATTTAAAAACAATTTCCATGGGACGAGGCAGGAGTAAGACAAGGTGCATCCTGTTGAAGTCAATATTAAAAGAGTGAATTACTACCAGTGTCTTGATCTAGATTTCACTCTATGAATAAGTATGCTCTTAGTCTCTGAACTTCTGAAGTCCAGGTAATTAACCTGAACTGTGTTAATAAAAACAACATGCACAAAACCCACAAACAACCTCATTTACTAGCAAAATAAAAATTTATTTCTAACCAACACAAAGTCCAGGGTGCATGTTGGTGAACTGGGCTTAGGAGCCCAGTTTGTGGTACGTGACCTTGCCACCTTGTTGCCCAGTCACATGCAACTGGCAGGTGGGAGGGTTGAGAAGAGGAAGATTATGCAGAACTTGGTATATGCCAGGACCAGGGGTGGAGTTTATCACTTGCTCCCATGTTGCACCAGCCAGAACTCAACTATGTGGCTTCATTTAGCTGGAAGAGAGTCAGGGAAGTAGCGCTGAAATCTTGAGAAATGGGTTTGGTGCCATTAGTACCCCCACAGGCCAGCTAGAGCTTGGGCTTTAACGTCAGTTCTCCAGACACCGCAACACACGTTGCATACTGAAGAAACTTTCACCATCTCCCACTCATTGCTGACCAACATTTGCCTGACTTTATGATTTCAATTAACATAGGTTAGAACCTGACTTGTATAATTCTTGTGTTTACATAAATTGATTTAACATCTCTTTTCTCTGATTTGGTTCCAGCTGATATTTGCTATGTGGATTGGAGCTGGTAGAGTAAATATTTAAAATTCAGAAATGTTATCTCCTTTGCCAATCCACCAGCTCTTCCAGAACTCCTCATTAGTATCACTGATACTCTCTGGCCCCCGTTGTATTTTTATTTCAGCCCAAGTTCCTTCCCACAGGAATTCGTAAGGCACTTGTGGTTAATTTGGTAAACTAACTTGAATAGAGGAATTAGGTCAGTTAAGAGTGACTTCAAATATTATGTCCCTGTTCCAGTTTGCATTTTAACTAGCATCTTTCGATGGTTCAATGTTGCATTTCCTCGATAAGGTTTCAGTGAGGATTTGCCTCCTAAATGAGCAAAATTCCCTTTTCAGCTAAGCTCAAGCCTCTTAATGTTGCTATACTATACATCTCTTTCTCTTGGTGATTCAGAACAGAGGTGACCATATCTTAGCCTCTGGGGAGATCCTGCAGTACAGTCTTCAAGCTTTTCAACAATAGCAATTATTTTAATTTCTTCTGTATTTTTCACTTTTATCACTTCTTTTTCCCTTTGCCTAGCTCATATACAAATCATGAAATCGCTCTGATGTAAGAAATTTAAATCCCAGGAGAGGGCCGGCAAGGGCAACAGCCACGGCAGGGGATTTCTCACGGCCTTGGGAGCCATCTGCACTCTGGGGCCATTGCTGGTTTTAACTTCTCATCCTTTCCCCATGGTCCAGTTCCAAATGTGTTCATTGAGCTTCTAATTCTGTATTTTATCAATCAAAATCAATGTCTCTCTGGTAATAAATAAGAATCTAAATAATCCATCCCCTCGGGGGAAATTTCAAACTCTCATTTAAGTTCAAGAAAATTCAGCCAACATTACTATTTTCTTTAGTCTGTTCCACATGAGAAAAATATCAAATAAAATTTAAAATTTTCCCACTTTGGGCTTTGCACTTAAAGAGGAAGAAAAGAACTTTGTCCTCTCCTAGGGAAGGACTTTTAGAAAAAAATAAACCAAATAAATCCAATAAGCTCCCTACTGGTGGTATCCCTTCTTCTCTGGCTTTTCCCTGCTGGGGAAAAAAAATAAACTTTCCATTTGATTCTCCCTTGCTGACAGTCTCTTCTAACTGCATCACAAATTGAACTTTAAAATAAATAAATGAACAGCACCAGCTGCTATGGGATGAGATATGCAGAGATGCGTGAGTAGGGCCCTGTGAGAAAGGAAACCTGAGCACAACTGGTCTGAAAACATCCAGTCAGTGCTTTTCATGTGGCCTAATGCAAATAGGGAGACAAAGAATTTTTTTTAGCAATAGTGGCTGATGTTCACCTGAAAATGCAAACTTGAAACTTTGCATAGATGATTCATCAAAACGTGCATACACATCAAAACAGTGAAAAGAAATACGGGTTAACCGTGACCAAGTCTCTCCCATTTCCATCTTCTAAGAATCCAAAAGGGGGATGGGCAAAGATTAATTGTTGGAGTTATTGAAAGGAATGGAAAGAGTCACCTGTTCTCTGAAGAGTACTCCTTCCCTGTAGGTCCTTCTCACTGAGCAAATATGATGCCCCCAGCCACATGAGGATTGAGCAGAATGCTGCATGTTCCCCCTCCCTCTCTGTTCTCTCAAAGGATGAATACAATTCCACATCCCTAAATGGAACATATATTGAAACATGCTGACAGTCTTCAGACTTTTCAACAGCAGCAGTATCTCATTGTCTTAACGTTGTCTTTTTCTTTTTTCTTTTCTTTTTGTTTTAGACTGTTTGATTTTTTTTTCCCTTTTTGTAAAAAAATGGCTTGTCTTTATGTCACTGATTGATAAGAAATCTTATATTATTGGGGTTAGGGATTTAGCTCAAGTGGTAGAGCACTTGCCTAGCAAGTGTAAGACCCTGAGTTCAATCCCCAGCACCCCCACAAAAAAGAAATCTTAGATTCTGAAGAAAAGACCATCATCAGATTTATGTATTGTGAATATTTTTTCCCTGTCTGTGGCTTGTACGTTTTTATGAGTGTCTTTGAGGAACAGAATGCTTTTAATTTTTATGAAATATCATCAAAAAACTCTTTGCTTCTGCCCAGACAGGCCAAAAAATACTCTCTTACATTTTCTTCTAGAGGCTTTATTTAGATTTAGTTTGTATATGTGGGGTCACCATAAGAAGTGTATGTTTTCGTTTATTAGTTTCTTGTTGGATCTTAAGTAAGATGTCTGAGGTTAAGAAAAGCTACCTGGGCAACATGATTTAAGACTTAGAGTCTTGTAATATCTGTTAAGGTTTGTAAGAATCAATTAAAAAAGTATTTAAGTATAGACTTCCAGGAAGATGGCAGAGCAGAGAGAAAGAGAGTAAGAGCCTCTCTGAGATTTGTTGTCCAGACACTGGAATATAGCAATTTAGGGAAGAGAAGAAGGAAGGAAATGTGTTCTTAGGACCCAGCAGGGAGCTGAAGCAAGGGTTGAAGCACATGGGGAAAGCAAAAGGGGAGACCAGCCTGGAAAAAGAGGTGACAGACGAACGGTGCTTTCTCCCAGAGCTCTGGCTCATGCCCCCAGCTCAGAGCCCTGCCTCACGGCCCCAGCTTGCAGCCCCCAGGTCATGGCCCCAAGTCACAGTCTGGGCTCGTGGCCTCGGGTCACAGCACAGCTCATGGTAGCAGCTTGCAACTGGGGTCACAGCAGCAGCACACAGCCCAGCTCACAGCCCCAACTCTCCGCGCGAGTGACGCAGTTTGAGCCTGCAGATATACGGTGACTACTGGAGACCCCAGAGACCTCCACAGAAAGACACATAAACAGAGTGGAGCAGTGGACACTGAAGACTGCAGTGGCTGCCAGTGATCAGGCTGAACTTCAATGGAATGGGTGAAGCCTTGCTATTGAACCAAGCTGGGAACACTCGCTACCCTGCCAAAATTTACTGCTGGGATTGATCAACAAGGATCTGGGTCTGTCTATTCTGTCTACCAGTGACAGCAGAGACACACCTGAAACTGGATATTTTATTTTATTTTTTAATATTTTTTCCCTCTCTGCTCTTCTTTCTCTTTTTTTTTTTCTTTTTCTTGTTTTTATAGGAAAGTGACTTTCTAGTTTTTTGGGTTTTTATTGTTGTTGTTGTTCTGTCCTTGTTTTACTTCTTCCTTCTCTCCTTTCCTTCTGTTTCCTTTACCAGTTCCCCAAAGTTTGCATAATATTCCCCTGGCTTCCAACCTTGCTTCTCATCTCCTTCTCTTCTTCTATTTCTCTATCCTTTCGTCCTAATCGTTTTTGAATTTTCTCTGCTGAGAGTAATATCACCATATTGAGGGTATATTTACTGCATACAAGTTTCTGGTTTATTTGGGATATTGTTATATAACCACAAATCTAGTTCATAAGGTTTGAGGTGGCAGATCAATAGCTACTACAGTTTGTTATTTTCTAGACTGTGTCTGATGCTATTATTGTTGCTGACTGTACTACTTTAGTCAAGGTGACAGAATTGTTCTACTCAGTTGTTCCTTGCATGCCAAGACTAAGATTGGCAGGGGGTCACAAATAACACTATAGGCCACAGTCAAAGAACTAAGGACTGGCCAAATAGACAGCAACTTCTCAGTCCCAATAAATTGAAGAGGCAAGATTTTGCAACAGATTCATAATATGAAAACCAGCGACACCTGTAAGACATCTCTGAGGAAGTAGTCACTTCCAAATGGTTCTCAAAACTAACAAAAAAGCTACCTGCCACAGGCAATTCATAAGCATCAACCCAGGAATTAAACTAAAGAAGAAAAAATAGAAAATGAGAAGACACACAAATAAGATGCAACCCCAAACCTCCAGCTCACCAAAAGCAAACCCAGAGGGTAATGAAGTGGAACAATCTGAAAGCTTCCCACCCAGACTCTTGGAAGCAGTAACAGCAGAAGTAACAAAGCAGATGAGTGAGGCTCTAGAAAACATCAAAACAAAAATCATTTCCAAAATGAAACACATGATCAGTGACTCTAGAGCAGATACAGATAAAAAAAGAATAGAAGAGCTTAGAAAAATGATGGAAACCATAAATGCCCAACTAGGAAAGATTTGAAATTTATGAAACAGATTCAAAGAGATGTCCAAGAGATTAAACATAGCATTGAAAGAATCAGCAGTAAGATGAAACAATGTGAAGAGAGAATCTCAGATATAGAAGACAAGAGTGTGATTAATGATCGAGAAAAGAAAGACTTCTTCAAAATGGCAAGGGACCATGAAAAAGCAGTACAACAGCTGCTAGATGGCACGAAGAAAAATAACATAAGATTGATCAGAGTCAATGAAAAAGCAGGAGATAGCACAAATCACATAAGAAACCTGTTCACAGAAATAATGGCAGAAAACTTCCCAAGTATGGAAAAAGAACTGGACATACAGATAAGTGAAGCATACAGAACTCCAATTAGCCATGATCAACAAAAATCTACCCCAAGGCATATAATAGTCAAGTTTCCAGAAATTCAACACAAGAACAGAATATTGAAAGCTGTTAGAGAAAAGAAACAAATAACCTATCAAGAATCACAACAGACTTCTCAACATAAACCCTCAAGTTAAGGAGAGCTTGGAGTGAAGTATTTCGAGCCCTAAAAGACAACAACTTCCAGCCCAGATTGATGTAGCCTGCAAAACTGTCTTTCAAAATTGATGGAGAAGTAAGATACTTCCATGACAAAGAACACCTGAAGAGATTCATGACCACCAAACCAGCACTACGAAATATTCTGAAGGACATTCTGGAAAAAGAAAATGAAGACTACAACTCCAGGAATAGCAACAGAATGAATCCTTCAGGCAAGGCAAGTAATTAAACAGAAGGGAAAACTAGGAAGCCAAGAACAGGTAAATAATATGACAAGAATAATTCAACATATGTCAGTTATAACTACCAGTGTAAATGGTCTCAACTCGCCAACCAAAAGAAGCAGACTAGCAGAATGGGTCAAGAAGCAAGACTCAGCAATCTGCTGCATACAAGAAACACATTTAATTCAAAAAGAAATTCATAGACTGAAAGTCAAAGGGTGGAAAACAATACTTCATGTGACCAGAATCCAGAAAAAAGCAGGGGTAGTCATTCTATTTGCAGACAGAGTGGATTTCAAGCCTAGACTCATTAAGAAAGACAACGAAGGTCACTACATCCTTGTAAAGGGAACAATCCAAGAAGAAGAGATGACCACACCAAATACCAGCATGTTTAATTACATACAACAAATACTGACGGACATGAAAAACCAAATAAGCACCAAAACGATTGTAATGGGGGACTTTAATACACCATTGTCACAAATAAACAGATCAACTAGACAAAAAGTCCACAGGGAAATATCAGAACTAAACCAAACTCATGAACAAATGGACCTAGTAGATGTATACAGAGTATTACACCCCACAACATCAGAATACGCATTCTTCTCAGTGGCACATGGGACTTTTTCCAAAATAGACCACATACTAGCTCATAGAACGTGCTTAAGTAAATGCAAAGGAATTGAAATTATTCTATGCATACTATCAGACCATCGTGCATTGAAACTGGACATAAACAGCAAAAGGAACCAAAAAAATGCCATACACACATGGAAATTAAATAGCACACTCCTGAACAATCAGTGGGACAGAGAAGAAATTAAAGAAGAAATTAGATAGTTTCTACAATTGAATGATAATGCCAGTACAAGCTACTGAAATTTGTGGGACACGAAGAAAGCAGTTCTACAATGGAAATTTATAGCATTGAATGCCCATATCAGAAAAACAGAACAAGCTCAAATAAACAACCTAATGTTGATCCTCAAGCTTCTAAAAAAAGAAGACCAACTCAAACCCAAAGCCCATACAAGGGAGAATAGTATAAAGATCAGAGCTGAAATTAATGCAATTGAAACTAAGAAAATAATAGAAAGAATCAATGATACAAAGTGTTGGTTCTTTGAAAAATTACATAAAATTGACAAACCCTTAGCAAACCTTATTTTAAAAAAAGGAAAGAAAAGACTCAAATTCATACAATTACAAATGACAAGGGTGAAATCACAACAGATCCTGCAGAAATCCAAAAGATCATCAATAGCTACTTTGAGAACCTGTATTCTAATAAGATCAAAAATACAGAAGAACTAGACAGATTCCTACATACATATGAATTACCAAAACAGGATCAAGAAGATCTAAAAACTCTAAATAATCCAATATCAACCACTGAAATTGAAGAAGTAATTAAAAACCTACCAACAAAGAAAAGCCCAGGTCCTGACGGATTTACTGCAGAATTCTACAAGAAATTTAGAGATTATTTAATGCCACTAATTCTGAAACTCTTTAATGAAATTGAAACAGAAACAATATTCCCAAATTCATTCCTGGAAGCAAGTGTTACCCTGATACCAAAGCCAGAGAAGGATCCAATGAAAAAAGAGAACTACAGGCCAATATCATTAATGAACATAGATGCAAAAATCCTCAATAAGATACTGGCAAACAAAATGCAACACATTATACACTATGACCAAGAAGATTATACACTATGACCAAGTAGGATTCATTCCAGGGATGCAGGGATGGTTCAACATATGCGAATCAATAAATGTGATACACCATATTAACAGGGCCAAGGACAAAAACCATATGATCATCTCAATAGATGCACAAAAGGCATTTGACAAGGTCCAAAACCCATTTATGATAAAAGTCCTGCTGAAAACTGGAATAGACAGTCTTTATCTCAATCTGATAAAAGCCATCTATGACAAACCAACAGCCAGCATCATACTAAATGGTCAAAACCTAAAAGCTTTCACTCTAAAATCCGGAATGAGACAAGGATGTCTGCTCTCACCTCCCTTATTCAATACAGCTCTGGAAACATTAGCCAGAGCAACTAGACAAGAGAAAGAAATAAAAGGAATAAGGATAGGAAAAGAAGAAGTTAAATTATAAGTATTTGTAGATGACATGATACTCAATATGGAAGACCTCAAACACTCCACCAAAAGACTTCTAGATTTAATAATGAAATTCAGCAGCATAGCTGGATATAAACTCAACACTCAGAAGTCAATAGCATTCCTGTGCACAAACAACAGACTCAACGAGAGAGAAATTAGGGAAACAACACCCTTCACAATAGCATCCAAAAAAATGAAGTACCTAGGAATCAATCTAACAAAGGAAGTAAAAGATCTATACAATGTAAACTACAGTACTTTGAAAAAGAAGATTGAAGAAGATATCAGAAAATGGAAAGCTATCCCTTGCTCCTGGGTAGGAAGAACCAATATAGTGAAAATGGCCATACTCCCAAAGATGCTATACAGGTTTAATGCAATTCCAATTAAATTACCAATACCATATCTCACAGAATTAGAGAAGATGATCCTAAAATTCATTTGGAACCAAAAGAAACCTAGAATAGCAAAAGCAATTCTGGGCAACAAAAGCAAAGCAGGTGCCATCACAATCCCTGACCTAAAACTATATTACAAAGTTACTATAATAATAACAGCATGGTACTGGTACAAAAACAGACCCCAGGACCAATGGAACAGATTAGAAGGTGAAGAAACAGGTCCAAACATTCTCAGTCACCTTATCTTTGACAAAGGGGCCATCTATCTTCATTGGAAAATAGATAGCCTCTTTAATAAATTGTGCTGGAAAAACTGGCTCCCCACATCCTGAAGGTTAAAACTAGACCTGTATCTTTCCCCGTGCACTAAGCTAAAATCAAAGTGGATCAAAGATCTAAATATTAAAACAGAAACCCTAAATCTTTTTGAAGATAGAATAGGTCGAACTCTTGAAGACATAGGTGTAAGCAAGGACTTTATGAACAAATCCCCAGTTGCCCAGGAAATATCACAAAGACTCAACAACTGGGATCTGATCTTAGTAAAAAAAAACTTTTGCACAGCAAAAGAAACTATCAACAGAGCAAAGAGACAACACACAGAGTGGGAAAAAATTTTTGCCAGCTATTCCTCTGACAAAGGACTAATATCTCGAATATATAAAGAACTCAAAAAAAATCAGACCCCCCAAATTTAAAGATCCAATGCAAAAGTGGGCAACAGAAATGAATAGACACTTCTCAGATGAAGAAGTAGAAACAGCAGACAGACATATGAAAAAAAGTTCAACATCACTGGTCATTGGAGAGATGCAAATTAAAACCACCCTGAGATTCCACCTCGCTCCAGAAAGAATGGCTATTATCAACAAATCAGCCAATCACAAATGCTGGAGGGGCTGTGGAGAAAAAGAACCCTCCTCCACTGTTGGCGGGAATGTAGTCTGGTGCAACTGCTATGGCAATCAGTGTGGAGATTCCTCAGGGAACTAGGACTAGAGATTCCATTTGACCCAGCTAGTCCCCTTCTTGGCATCTTCCCAAAAGAACTAAAAGCATTATTCTGCAGTGATATATGCACACCCATGTTTATAGCAGCACAGTTTGTAATAGCTAAATCTTGGAAACAGCCCAAATGCCCATCAACAGCAGAATGGATAAAGAAAATGTAGTTCTTTTATACAATGGAGTACTACTCTGCCATAAAGAATGATAAGCTTGAGATATTCCTAGGTAAATGCATGCATCTTGAGACCACACTCTTAAGTGAAATAAATCAGACACACATGTTTAAATATTGCATTTTTTCTCTGGTGTGAAAATCTGAAAGTGTAAATAAAGTCTAAAATGTATTATATTGGGAAAGGGAAGAAAATGTCCAAATGGGAAACGGAACGGGGGGGGGGGGGGGAAACAGAGGACAAGAGAAATAAGAAATGGAATAAAAAAATGGAAACAATGATTTTGTAAACAGTGAGGGAGGAGGGAGCAAGGGGAGGGAAATGGGAAAAAAAGAAGCTACAAGATATATCATGTACAGGTACAAATCCCCTATCATGAATGTTATCACTATGTATATCCAAACTGTACCATTAACATAAAATTTAAAAAAAATTATTTAAGTATAATCTCATTTTGTTCATCCATAGAGCAAGTTGTAAAAGAGTCTGAATCAGGACATTCTGACAGTGAAAAAGAACACAATTCATAATAATGCCAAGATCAGAGGCATAAACTAGGACTTTGTTTGCGAACTCAGGCATATTATCACTCTGTGTTCAGGTCTCCCGACTTGTCAAGTATCATCCTAAACATTTTCAATTAAAAGAGTCTCCTTCAACAATGGCCAACTTCCATAGCAATGATATTGTTTATTAAAACTATAGAAATAGCCCTGAAGTGGCAGAAGAGTTTAAAGACTGAACTGTTCTGCTTCTCTCCTAGTGTGGATCAAAAGTCAAACCAGACGTGGTTCACAAATCAAGACTCCTGAATTTTGCATCCTTGATGACTGACTGTTGAGACTGAACAAAGAATTCTCAGCCCTGGTGTTCTCTATCTCCATTGGGAGCTTTTCTAAAAAGATATATTGTTACTGCTCTAGTTTGCATCACCATTTGGTTTAATTATTATTCGTAATTGGGAAATAATTAGATAAAACGATGATGTAAACCCCAGTGGAAAATAGACATCTCTTAAGAAGTCTAATGTTTTCTGTCACTTAGAAGGAAAGGGATCTGACTTATTGGAGGAAAAAACTAATTAGAAAAGCAGACACATCTTCTCCCTCTCCTCATATTTCAGGCATCCTGGCAAGTGCTCAAAAATGATCAGAGAGTGGCCTATTTCTCAAGGACCCCAGGAGAGCATGTTAATTTAAATCACCATCTCAGGAAAGTGCCTTGAGCACTTGTCTTTGCCATTTTATGATCTGCACTGGGAAGACATAGTTTGGATATCCAAACTGGCACGGACATGCAAAATATTGGCTGAAGGAAAACCAAGGTCACAGCCACAGCAAAGTGAATCCAGGCAAGTTAGGATTCCTGCCAAGAGAAACACATTTGAGCGAAGTGAGTAGACAAAAATGTTTAAGACAATATGACCCCAGCGAAATGAAAACAAGACTTACAGCCAGAGACACAAATCAAAAATGTTTGACAACACAAGGAGATGAGAGGGAAGTGAATAGATGATCAGATGCAGGTCTAGCAACTTGAAAACCTAAGCAATCTCTTTGAAACCCTCTGCCAAGAATTGAATCGTTTCATTTCAAAGGTTAAATTAATGATGACAAAAATCAGGTAACTTCTCAAGAAAAAAAAAATTTAACAAAATTCCAATTTAATGAAAATGACATCTTAATGAAAGTCCCATTAAAAGATCCCCACTTTGTTAATGTTTATTAATAAATTATAATTCGATCATTTGAAGAAAAAACAAGAAGGCTTGAAAACAGAGAACTAGGACTGTAAATACTGTGTACTAAAATGCTATTAACCTTTTCTCCCAACTGGTCCAGTTAAACTATCTCTCAAAAATTAGACTGAAAGTAAATTCAGCTTTCTAAAACTCACTAGCTGTAAGTCAGAATTTGTTGATGGTGTTGGATGACACTGTAGCACAGCAGTGGCGAACCTTGACATGTGTGCCACAGACATGCAAAGTCCTCTATGTTAGCACAGGCACCAGAAAATAGTTGCTTTTTTTTTCTAAACTAAAATCTCGGTATTCATATTTAATTACAGCACTGGCATTTTGCGATAAATAAGTGAGTTTTGGGTTGCATTTTAGGTACTTGGCCTCTAAAAGGTTTGCCACCACTGCTATAGCATAACACTATAATGTAAACTGATCTAGGCACAAGTATCCCAAATTCAAGAACTGATCCTGAACAAATGTCCACTCTTCTTCTTTGCTTTTTCCTTATCCCCTCATTTATGAAAATGGTGAACTCTTCCTTACATTTGATACAAGATTAATAGGAACCCTTGGCCTGTTGGATGTGGGCACACTTGGAACTGCCATTCCAAAGTGCTCAAAATTATTTACTGAATTTTCACCTAGTAAAGTGTTCTGTGCTTGGTTGTGTGATGTATAAATCAATGAGTCCTGCAGACAAGCTGAGCTACTGAAAGAAAACTTTCTCTTGACTATGTGACTTCAGTTAAGTCTTAAAAGGATCAGATGGGTAGCCAAAAAAAGGGAGAGCTTGGCAAAAGTAGGTAGATACGCATGCACCCAAAATGTCCTAGGAGTGGGAGAAAGGAGGATAAATGTGATGGAGAATTGGGTAAGATGCAAGGAGAGTCTGGGGGCCCAGACTGTGGGATATCTTAAGCGTTCACAGAGAGTGGTGGCTCCTTGGAAAGTTAAAGGACTTTCATGTTGCAATGAGCACGCAGGGTCTGTGCTAGAAAGTACCTTCATGGATTGATTTCTATTGTATCTTTTTAATAAAAGTTAGTAGGAGCATAGGGAGAGGAGAAATAGAGCTATATGACTTTTAGAGTTTTTATGTGAATGGTGAAGAGTTAAATCAAAAGCATTGGACCCAATACTCCCAATTTATTTAGGTTTCTACATCAGACCAGGAACCATTTTTTTTTAATTTTTATTTTTACCAAGAACATGTATTGGTACATTGTATACATAATGATCATAATCAACACAGTTATTTTGTACCTGTACATGATGTACCTTGGTTTTCTCCCCTCTTCCCTTCCCCTCCCTTTCATTCACCCACCCTTCTCAATTTGCAACAAGCTTATTTACATTTTTCCATTTTTTTCCCTTTCATCTTACTTTTCTTTTAACCTTCCTTCTTTATCCCCCTTTTTTTCTATCTAGTTCTCCTCTCTTTTGAATACTATCTTTTTTTTACATAATATCTATTATAACCCTTTGTCCTATTTACACTTACGATTTCTTATATCAGAGAAACAATTCGATGTGTACTGATAAGTGACTGATTTATTTCACTTAATAGTATGTTCTCAAGGAACATCCATTTAGACGACATGATACTCTACATAGAAGACCCCAAGAATTCCACCAAAAAACTTCTAGATTTAATAACTAAATTCAGTCACGTAGCCAGATACAAAGTCAACACCCAAAAGTCAATAGCATTCTTATATGCCAATAACAAACTCACTGAGAAAGAAATAACAGAAGATATTTCTTTCACAATTGCATCCAAAAAAATGAAATACTTAGCAATCTATCTAACAAAACAAGTAAAAGATCTTTTCATTGAAAACTACAGTACTCTAAAAACAGGAACCATTTTTAACAAGGTGAATAAATGGAAATCCTTGCCTCTATAGTGGCCACTATTTTGATTTATGTCACTTTCAAATCCATGATCTATTTCTCATTCCATTACTGGTGGGCTGGAAAACTGGCTTTCTGAAGAAAACTCCCAGATTGGTAGTGTTTGTCAATTTCTGTGGTATAAATACTCCCACCATGATCACTTTCAAGATTCCATGACCGATTTCCTTGACCATGAGGAAGGTCAATGAAAGAGAGTTGGAAAGAGAAGAACAAAACCTACCCTTGCAAGCTATTAACAGCCAACTCTGCCACACCAGCTTTTAATTTTGTCATCCTTAAAATGTACCTATTTATCCCTTTCGTTTTAGGTTCAGTCACCTTGGTCATCCCAAGGTGAATATTGTTCATGAGTTGACTTGCTTGTGTTCCTATGAGATATACCAAGCTTCTCCTTTTCCTTCCAGGAAACATCTATAAATCTGGCAATGACCCATTCAATCTCTTTTCACATCTTTATTAATCACAAGAAGAGTGAGAATTAAAGGAATGCATTATTTTAAGTCCATCTCATCATTCTAACGTGACAATTGAATACCCTTGACTAGCTAAGGGGTGTTGTTAATATTAATAAATTGAGGGGCTGGGAATATAGCTTACATGGTAGAGCACTTGCCTAGCAAGCACAAGGCCCTGAGTTTGATCCCCAGCACCAAAATATATATAAATATAAATATAAGTAGGTTGAAAATAGAAAATAATGGGTTGCCTTTTCTACACTACTCAAGCTTTCATTTTGGAAATCCCTTTATTCATAAAAGTTCTATTTATAGTTCTGTTTGCTATGCTATTCAGTATAGAATGTTTGGAAATAAATAATGCAAGGTTTGTTTGAGCTTGTGGGTTTTTTTTTTCTCTTCAGTAATTCTTCTGTAATTAGTGTCATGAATTCTTTCAAAATCAGGGGAAAATATTTTAAGAGTGTTTTGTTCTTTCTTTGTTGAAACAAGGTTTAATGTTTATTATCATACTTTTGATTGCTCTTACACCACTTTGAGTGATGTATTTTTTACTCGGTGAGCTATTATTTGGCTTGCACTTGTGATTTGTGCATTAATACCATTCAAGGTTAGGCAATAACAATCAAAAATTATGATAATAAACGTTGAACCACATTTCAACAAAATATGATAAACTCATGTAAGTTTTTAATCTTTTCATTAACAAAGCATCTTATGCTTCAGTGACACTTTAATTACCCAGAAATTACCCAAGAAAATATGTAATTATCTCCAGTAATTGACAGTGAATCTATATGTAACACCTCTTTATGTTAAAATAATTGCTAAAATGTGACCTTTTCTTCCTCTAGACATGTGGTTTAATTGATTGCATTCTGTTTTTCAAATAAAAAAGTAATTCAAAAATACAATCACCAGGGCTGGGGATTTAGCTCAGTGGTTGGAGTGCTTGCCTTGCAAGCACAAGGCCCTGAGTTCAATTCCCAGCACCAAAAAATACCCCTAAAAATATGATCACCAAAGCCCATAAGTACCTCCAGTTCAACTGAGAATTGTTAAGTGATCTCAAATAATACCTGGGAATGATCAGTATTAATGATGCTAGCCTAATAAATTAAGGGTAATTATTTAGATTTCTCATTCTACCCCAATGTAGCAAAATCTGCTCTTTGCAGAATTACTTTGCTAGTAGTCCAAAGTGTCATGTAATATGCAGAAAAGAATGTTCTCCAAGTGGCTATGCAAAAGACCAAAATTCTTTATGTATCCATAATCACCCATTAAAAGAAAAAGGACAAGCTATTTTCTCAAAACTGAAGTCACTTTTGGAGAGAAATTGATTTTGATCCTTCCTGTCCTTTAAATGCCAATACTTTATGATTCTTTAAAGAATGTGTCCACTCATAACTTAGACACATTCTTTAAACAACAACCAAAAAAAAACAAGAATAAGCTTCAACAGTCTCTCAGCTTCCTATTTTTTTTTATTAGTACATGTTTTCAGTACATGCAGTTTACAATCATCTTGGGGAGTTGATACATGTATATAATACACCTTGTTTCTTTTTTATTCCTCTTTTCTTTCCCTCTTCATTCCTCCTCAAATGACCTTTTCCCTACTTTCGCTCTTGTTGATGTTACTGATCTTAGCTCAAGTTCATGGCATATAATGTTTACATTCATTGAAGTTATTAGGTTCCTGTACATGGCATGTCTTTAGTCTACTCATATCCCTTTCCCCTCCCCCTCACTCCTTGCCCTTAGTCTCTCAGAGCCCTTCCCATTTGCAAGGCAGGCATCCCCTACACAACTTCTACAAACCTGCTTTTCCATTATTTTCCCACAGATTCCTTCCTTCTCTGAGTCTGGGCAAAACATCCACTAAACAAATCTTCATTGTCACATTCTGTCCCTTTTGAAACTGACCAACGTAGTGAATCTTTTTAACCATCAACAATATATACAACCATGACCCACGCAATAACATTTTATCAATATAGTTTATTTCAAGAAAAGAATCAATACAGTTTCCTACGCTAGAGAGAGGGATTGAAATTTTTATAAAGTCTGGACATTTCACAACAGAGACATCCTCTTGTACATTTCTATCTTCTTCATTTAAAAAAAAATCACCTTCTAGGGTCATTCTCCTACTGAAATTTTAGGAGAAAGCACACAGATTTAAAGCCACAATAACAAATTCTTGACATTTCTGCTGTGTGGTGTCCAGGAGGATTATCATGGAAAGTTATCTTGGGAAGTGCATGCCCCTAAAGAATCAATGAGGCCTTTTGAAGGATGGGATGTGGAGAAGGCACAGATGACAAGGCGAGTGGTGGGTCTCTTGATGGTCACCCAACCTGAGTCTCATTTGTTATCCACATTAGGCACCCTGGTCAGTCATAATTTGAAGTTAGCCTTTATTTTTTTATTTTTCTGCTCCATAGATTGGTAAATCACATTTGTGTGACCGTACCTGAGTTGCTCTGAGTCAAACACTCGCTCAATGGTGGTGCTAGGTCTAGAATGCGAGACGTGTGACATATAGTCCGGTGCTCCATTTTCTAGATGTCTCTATCTTAACACAGGGAAAAGCCCCTAAGGTTATTTAATAATCTGGGGGCTCCTCTTTAGACTTCTGAGCCAGGGACAGATTTGAAGCAGCCAGCATCACTACATAAAAGTACTGGCCCCAAATGAGGACCCAGTTTAATGTAAAAGGCCAGAGCGTGTAATATGATCCTCTCCCTCTCCAACCACCCTCCCAACTACCAGCTAGCCCTGTCTGTGGGTGCCCAGATCTACGGTGTTAAATACAGAGTAAGGGTGGCTGGTCACTGTAGATAATTACTATTTATGGAATGAAATTATCACCATGACCTTCAGCACAGGATTTAATAAGGCCAACAACAAAGCCTCATGCTTCGGTTTGTGTTTTGGTTCAGCCTTCTCCCGAATATCCTGGGTTGCTTCTTTCTTCCTGGCCAACTCACTGCAGTATTCGTCTTCTCCTACCACTCACTAATGGAGGATATGTTTGGGTTTTTTTTGTTTTTTTGTTTTGTTTTCAATCGAATGGAAAGCTTGAGTGCATAACACTTTTGGAATAATTTTCCCTGGGTTTGTTTGGCACTCGTCTCAGTAAATTTTAAGTCTGACAGGGGAAAAAAGGGCTTTTTATTTTTCTATGTGCTAGAGAGGGTCTCATCACTCATCAAATCCCATGAGCTTTTGCATTCTCAGCTCTGTGTCCTTCTTCTGACCTTAAACTTTCTTACCGCCTAGAAATAGAGCTTTCCACGAGAACTCACAAAGCCCTACAAGCTGCGTTTGACAGCGAGACCGCGACGCACCACAGGGCAGGTTATCATCAGAGAAAACTGCAACTTCCTCATCAAAAATCATTTGTTTAACATAAAGCCCAGGGGTCTACACCAAGTGAACAGACTTGCTCCCGTACTTCCAGCAGCTTGTAATTTCCCAGGAACACAGAACAGTAGCACTTAGACAACTAAATGATTTTATTTCTCTTTGCGGCCTCCACCCCCCCACCCCCACCCCTGGTTCTAGTATGGAAGAGTCACAGCTGCCTTCAGCCCCAGCTTAGGGACAGCCCAGAAGCTGGAGCAGAAACACTATTCCTCTTGGGCGACTTCTGGATGGAGGCACCTTTGAGACTCTAAGTAGAGTGAAAAAGGAAGGGGCAATGGCCAACACCAAGGAGGAGAAAGGGACTTGTTCCACGCATCCTTGAGTCACTGATTGTGAGCAGGGTACAGTCTGTGGGGACCAGGAGAAAGGTACCAAACCTGCCACACTGTTGTTTCCTCATCTTCAAAACAGCCCCAGTAACTGTACCTGCCTGTGTAAAATCGTTGTGATTTTTAAGCAAGATGAAGAATGTGAGATGATTGACCCAGAGCTGGTCCAAGTTTGATGTTCAGTAAAGATCATCAATTCACATTATTTGGTGCCCTTCGACCTTTTTGACATTCCCATAAAGGAAGGAGTGTTCCCTTTTCACAGCTGAGCAAAACGAGGCATTGAATGAAAAGGAGCTTGTACACAACCACATAAGCTTTGGGAATGCCAGGGCCCAGCCCAGGACTGCGCTGGTCATGGCACCCCAGCTCCCTTGGAAACAGCAGCAGAGAATTGCAAACTTCCATGATGTTCTGATAAATGAGCAGGAAAGAAATGCCGTTAAGCCTAAAGCTACCCTGGGGTTGCAAGTTCCCGACCTTTCAGCAGGAGGGCAGAGTTTAGTCCCAGTATCAGAGGAAAGCTAGTTTTTCCCCAAAGAACCTCCAGAGGGATTTCCCGCCCAGAGGCTGCTGGAGCACACAGCTTCCCCCACCACCGAGGTTCTGAGCCCACCGTAAAGGGAGTCACCTGACTATAATTGCTTCTCCTTCAATTTTCCACCTAGTGTGAACAGAGTCAAGGTCTGGGCCGCTGTACTTCAAATAATACCCAAGTTATTGTTCCGGATTTTGTGGTTCAGTTATTTCAGCCCAGCACAGACAGGCTGCAGTGTGTAAGTCCCAAGTTCATTGTAAACAAAGAAAATCCATCAAAAAGAGAATATCTCAAGAGAAATCCTTTCCAGGCTTTCATTACTGACTGCGACAGATGAAATCTTTCAGCTTGCTGATGGCACAGTGTCCCTACGCACATTGACAGTGCGGCAGTTGTTTGGTTCAAGGGAAAGCTTATATACCCTTCACGGTAAGCCCTTCGATGCCCGCGCTTGTTAAATGTGTGTGTGAGTCTCAGAAGTCCTTCAGTGTTGCTCAGCTTAGCATCCAGGCCCACGCTGCACCCAAAGAGGAAACGTTAAACTGTCACTCACGGACACGCGAGGTCTCTTGGCTTTGGGATGGATGTTTTATCAAGCAGCTGCCTCCATTTGAAATACTCCAGCGGGTTTGTAAACCAGTGACCTCGCTTCCTTCTAGTTTCACAAAGTCAGCGTGGAGCCTTGGGCTAATTGTGGAATTCTCTGTGCCTCCCTTTAGTCATTTGTGCAGTGAGACTCATAACCACCCTTCTTATCTCTCAGGGCTTCTATTAGTCAAGGTTATCCAGTGAAATAAAACCAATAGGAGATAGAGAGACAATAGATAGATACAGACTTGTTTCAAGGAATCAGCTCATGCTGTGGGCCTTGGCAAGTCTGAAATCTGCAAAGCAGGTCAAGAGTTTGTAAATTCCACTAAGAGCTAATGTTGCAACTGCAGTTTGAATTCCACAGGGCAGCAGGGTAGAATTGAAACAAAGCTTCTGTGCTCCATTCCTGAGGCAGAATTGCTTCTTCCTTTGGAAACCCAGCCTTTAGTTCTTGAGTCCTTCAACTGGTTAGATAAGACCCACCCGCATTATTTACTTAAGGTCAACTGATCTGTTAAGGTCAACATCCACAAATCCCTTCATAGTAACATTTAGACTAGTTTTGGACCAAACATCTGAGCGCCATGACCCAGGCAAGTCGATACAGAAAATGAACCATCTCGTTTTTTAAAGTTCTCATGTTTTAAAGTTCTTATCACCTTTCCTTATACATGGAGAGGAATTTCAAAGATATGAAGAGCTGTACAAGTATAAGTTATTTCATAACATTTGAACTCCTGTCACATTCCTCATTCTTTAAAGACTGTATAGATGAATTAATAAATCAGAAGACCCATCCTTAGGAAGCTTACCATCTACATGAGAGGCCAAGAGGTGATGTACAGAAAGTGAATTGCTACTGGGCATCCCAAGAAGGTCCCAAAGGGAGTGAGGACACAAGAACCTGAGGGACAGAGATGTTGCTAAGGACAGAGTCCCCACGAGACCCTGGAAGCAGCTAATGTTCCAGAAAAGCCTTTCTATTCACCCATCCCACCCTCCAAAATGATGTTCTCTCTACCACTCTCTCTCATCAAACTTTATTCTTTTTTCTTTATAACATCATAGTATATGACCATCATTTATCACATGTTCTCACTCAATCTGAAAGGCAGTGGAAACACAGGGTCCTGCATGTGGTTCCCATTACCTCCCCAACATGTGGTCTTTTCACAGAAGACCTGGCATGTGATGGATGTGCAAACTAGTCAGCAAAGGCCTGAATGAGTGTGTATATATATCACTAACTTTTCACTACAGCTAAAATGTATCAATTTTATTATGAAAAATCCAAATGTACTTGAAAATTAAAACTTTTGTTGTAAACAACCATATGTGCACTACCTAAAATCAACCATCGTTAGTACTTTTAAAACCTTTGCAAGACCTCTCCTCTTTCACACACACACGCACACGCACACACACACACGCACACGCCCACACACACATATATGCATGTATATCCATGTCTCATTTCCTTCTCTCTCTACTTTTAATGCTAAATCATTTGAAAGTAAGTGGTTGATGTCATGGCATTTTGCCCCTTGAATATCTCAGCACATTTCTCTTAAGAATGAGGTGCACATATTCTATAACCCCAATACTATTAACCAGCCTAAGAAAAGACAATACTTCCTCACTCTCAAGTATTTGTACTTCCTCGCTCTCAAGTATTTAGGCTACTTTCAGATTTCGCCAACTGCCACTGAGTGCGCTTTTATTTTTCAACTGGTATCTAATCAAATTTGTGGATACAACACACACTTATCATCATCATCATTATCACTATTTTTTATTAAAATATTGGAAAAGCATTTCAATTCTCCTGTAAGTTGTTCCCCATTCTGGATTTAGCTACCATCATTTGACTTACTCTTCCAACTCCTGCCTATCCTGGAAATTAGAAGATAGACGCAACAGCTAGATGAGATTCAAATTCAACACATCTTCTAAGAATAATTAATGGATGATGCTTCTTACCTCACGTTGCATCCTGTGAGGCAACGTGCAGCGTCAGTGAGACCATTGGGGACGCCACCGTTAATTGCAAGGCCAGGCAGTTGGCACTTGATTGCTACATTGCTACACTTTACTCCTTTGTATTACCAGGAACTCATCCAAGTAAACCTTTGAAAATTTATTTGTAATTGAAATCCAACTTAAACTCCTTTCCCTGAGATTTAATGCAATCCAAAAAGCTTAGTTTATTTGTAGAACGCCTTTACCCCTTTTCTTTTTGGGCAGTGGCCGCGTGGAGTGTTCTTCAATTACCTTTGCAGAAAGTGTTGCTGGGCTTAAACTCAAGTCTTCATGAATTTTAAAATAAAATCACCCCCCCATATATTTAAAAAGACAGCATTTTGTGCAAATCTTTGACTACAGCATTTTCACTCAGCATTAATTACATATATCAACTTTTCATCCTCCCGGTAAACTGGTATTATTTATTAAACTCACAAGAAAAGACACAATTAATCTTTATGATTCATTGTTTCTCCTGCAAAGAACTTGAGCATATACAGAGTTGATTTTTGTTTTGTTTTGTTTTGTTTTTTTTTCCTACTGAAGTTGTTAAACAGTGTTGCTCAAATCCCAGCACTACTGGAAATATGCAGCCAAGTGCTAGAGTACTCAATACATAGTGGGCCTTTTTCTGAAGCTTTGACTTTTCCTAATGGTAAGACATTTAGGGGCTGGGGATTTAGCTCAGTGGTTAGAGTGTTTGCCTCGCAAGCACAAGGCCTTGAGTTCAATCCCCGGCACCAAAAAAAAAAAAAAAAAAAAGCAAGAAATACAAAACATCAACACAAACCAAAGTAAATTCATATACTTTTTTAGAATAAAATGCAAAATTTACATGAATTTAAATATAAAGCATAAGTCCACTTTGGTCAAGCCACTCTACCTTTTCTACCCTTTATCAGTCCCCTGTGGCCTCCTCACAACACACAGGTGACCACTTACCCCTGCTCTTTGAAGTCCTTGGTGAACAGCACCTGGTTAAATTGCCAGCCAACATTTAAACCAACAAAAGCAAACTCACCTAGAAAATTTACCTACAACTTTCAGGGGCCACCTCTGTTTGCTATAAGTAAGTGTGGGAACTGGAGATTGAGTTGATGGGAACACACCCATTTTTGTTGATACAACTCAGTAAATATCATTAACCTTCCACATTCAGACAAAAGTCCCACCCCACTTGGGGTCCAGCTCTGCCTCTCTCCCACACCACAGCGGTGCTAGTCAACTTTCTGACACTACAGCAAGTCCCAGAGATAGATCAGCTCACGAAGAGAAAAGATTGACTGCACAGTCCACAGCGATAGAGGTTTCAGTTCTGAGGGACTGGCCCTGTTGTGCTGGGCCCATGGCGACACATCCCTGAGGCAGTGGACAGGAGTCTCACGGCCCAGATACAACAAAAAGGAGGGAGACAGGCAGGGCTCCCACCATGCTCTTCAAGGGCCTCCTCCCATGGCCACGTGACCCCCCCCCCACTAGGGTTCTCCCACCTCCCGATCACCCAACTCTGGAGGAGAAGCATTTAACAAATGGGCCGTGGAAGGCATGCGAGATCCAAACTACAGCAACATGTTTTCTTTAGCAAACATTTGTAAAGGGTTGACTGTGAGCAAGGCATCTTCCCAAGCACTTTGTTCACGCTAATTCACTTCTCAGTTCTACAATGTAAATGCAAATACAGTATCATTGCCTTTTTGCAGATGAGCAAAATGAGGCACAGAGTTACATGATTTTCCTGGCACGGGAATCACTGAAACCAGGACCTGATACCACCCACCTGGCATTTTAATGACAGTATGTGTCAAAGGATTTTGTATTTAAAAAGACCTCGAAAGATGTGTATGATGACGTCATTGTTTTAGCAAGAAAAGTGGGAGTCATCTTTGATTTTTTTCCCCCTGTCTTATATTGAAGCAATCACCAAGTCCACAATATGTAGAATAGCCCCTTACCTTACTTACATTCTCAGCGCTGTTGGCCCAGGTCAGGTCTTCATCCTCTCCCTGCTAGACACTTCTTGCTCGCAATCCTGGTCTTTAATTTATCCTTTGTTCAAATCCATTCTTCATACTCTTTCCAGAATCATCTTCAAAAGCACAACTTTGCTTATGCCAGTCTCATCCATGCAAATGTCCAGTGGTTCCTATTTACCTACAAAATACAACCAATATTCTTTAATGACAATTAAGACCCTAACTTGCCTTTCCAGTCGATCTCCCCCTGTATCCAGTTGCCCTATATCCAGACAAGGCCCATGATGCTCAAATATTTTGTCCTCAGAGACACTTTATGTATGTAAAAATGCTCGAAGATCTACAAAGCACAGTGTTGTTAATACTGCAAACTCTGCTATCTTGAGACACAGCACACACAGTTAGTGGCTGAATGAATTGTATCTATTTTGATATTTGCCACATTAGAAATTAAACTGAGAGGCTTTTAAAATATCAAATAATCAGTTAACTTCAAAAAGTAACAAATTCATGGTATATTAGCAAAAATAACACATATGATGACAATTACAATATTTTCCAAAACAAAAATAAAATAAGTGAGAAGTGTGGTGGGGTTTTACATTTTGCAAATCCCTCTACTGCCCACTTGATAGAAGCTGGATGAATTCCAACACCTGCTTCTGCACTCGAGCTCTTGCACACATTGCACATCACGTATCCTCCAGAAAGCTGCATCGTACGCTCATGAAAAGATGCCATTGAAAAGGCAAATAACATCTTTGGATTATCGCGAAGAGATTTGGTCTTAGGAACACCCTGAAAAAGTTGTGGCAAACCCGCTAACGTCCCTGGGCTGCAGACTGAGAACTACTCTTTATGTAAATTACTTGTTTGTTTGTTTGTCTGTTTGTTTTTATGCCTTCTCTCCTTAGGCTTATGGCATTTCCACTTTTTAGAATGTTTGCTCTTCCCCCTTGGTTTCCTCCTCTCCAAATGCAATACCTCCATCAATGCTCAAGAAATCACATTTTGATGAAATCGTCCTCCATCACTAATAAGAACCCTTTCTGGTCGGGGTTGGAATTCAACCAGAAAGGGTTCTTATTAGCGATGGAGGATGATGGCTACTAGTGGTAGCCTAATAACTTTCCAGCACTCAAAAAATAATAGTAATAATTCCTTCTTCCTTTGCATTTTCATTTGCTATCTCATCCTGATTCATATTTAAAATACTCAATTGTTCAAGCAACAGAGATTGAGTACCCATTAGGCTGTACACATCTACCCTTTCCTACTATTCTTCTTCTATCTATCCTGCCTAGCTTAAAATTTACTTTATGCTCTGTCTTCTTCCAGGTGGTAACCAAAACTATTTTAGATACACTGATATACTGAGAAAGAAATTTTCTTTTTAACTCAGTGGACCTTTTCATGGCTTTCAAATTAAACCAAATAAACTATATGATTCTGCCATTATAAAAGACAATTACTATGCTTAAATCATACTAAAATAGGTTCGGTTCTCTTTACCAAGCAAAAATAGAGTGATCCATCTGGTGTTTATAAAAATAAAATTTTGAGCCCCTCTAGCCCCTGTCCAATGAACCACCAGCATTCAATTTGACAAAATGTATTAGAGAAGTTGCTGAAGAATTTGAACTTTAGATGAGTATAATGGTCCTATTTCTTCACTCTTCTGTAATAGTAAGAATTAAGTAACCATCAGATATTTGAGCAAGGAGATCCAAGTGATACCTTTCTCTACAGCAATGATACCCACAACTTCAGATATGGCATTTGACATTCTGACAAATCAGTGTCTTCCACTAGACTGAAATCGCCTCAAAACCAGAAATCTTTTAAAATTCTCCACCTGCAAGTGTCTGTCAGCATAAATTTTTGATGAATAAATGGCACCCTGGTAAAGAATTATGTTAAATAAACCCCACACTCCTCAGTTAAAAAAAAAAAAGAAGAACTCCTAGCATAGGGCCACTATGTTACAACCATTTGTGTATATATGTGATGTCCCCATGAAAAAGCAATTGAATAGTACATAGTTTATGATTCTACTATGAAGAAAGTGTTTCGCAAGCATCATGGTGTCACAGCAATGGCTAAGATATGGACCCTCCCATAACTGAGCTCAAAATTCCACCCAATACCACCCGCTACGACAAACGACCACAGAGCAAACAAAGCACCCTGGATCGTGGCTCTTTATCTGACTCAGAACACCAGGATGTTTCAAATTCCACCTCTGACTGGCAAAATCACTTTTTATTTCTGCTTCTAACAGACACATAACTAAAGGCAAGGGCTAATGGGATGTCAAAGCAGTGTCATCACACCCCTTAATTGATATCAAGGTGCTTGCATAACTATTCAAGGCAAAATGATGTTCTCACTGATGGGAGATATAGAATGTACAATTTGCATCTCATCAGGGAAAAAAACTCTTGGTTTCCTCCACAAAGCACTAATGTTCTCAATACTGCTGACTGAGCTATTTTGAGAAATAGCCATCACGCCCTCTGCGCAGTTAGAGAGAAAGAGGAAATATTGCCTCCCCAGGTGTCAGATTTCCTTTCTATAATGGGAGGATGTGTGGGACAGCATTTCAAACATAGACACAGAGGGAAAAAGAGGCTGACAAGTAAGATGGATGAATGAGAGGGAAAACGTGTTGAGAAGGAAGCTGTCGGATGTAGATCCCATTTGTACATCAGAAGTGTCCTAACTAAAAATGCCCATCATAAGAGCCTTTGGGGAGAGGAAGAAAAGAAAGGAAGCCCACATCTTCGCAATCCTAGACACGTCAAAGGGAAGCGAGGCTCTCTGGATGCACTGAACTGCACTATTCACACCAGCGGCCATATCTTGGCATCTAGGATATGAACTGTTTCGGTATCTCAACCCAGGGAGTCTTCATCTTCTACGAGGGTGGTTTTGTTTTTAAAGACTATCAAAAATTAGCTGGACTGTGTAAGTTGAAAACACTAGCGTGTTACTATACAATTTGGGGCTTGGTTCTTTCAACTTCACATCAATAATGATTTCTTTCTTTCCCATAATTGGAATTCCAAGCCTTCTGTGTTTACAGTGGTATTAGTCAATTCCCTAGATGCTGTGGGCCAAATTAAATAAAGGACTGCAGGGAAATTTATCTATAGAACATGCATCTTTAATGAGCCTTCACCCCTCTAACTCATAGTAGAGGGAGATTTGCAGAAGCAGGTCTAGTTTCTTGCTATCTTGAAACACTTGGGGGGACTCGAACAGATGAATGAGTACCCTTGATGCTCTTCTACTTCACATACAACATAAAAAGGATGGATTACATAATCATTGAGCTCTTCTCTCTGACCTTCAACTCCATCATTCCTCTGACACTTTCCTACTCCTCCCTAGAAAGCACTTAAAGGTCTTTGTTAACATATGATGGATTTGTGGTGGGAGGAAAGTGGTGGTAGTTAACAGTGTGGCCCCTTATATTAGATTGCCCAGGTTCAGTCTCATCTCTATCATTTATTAATTGCTTGGCTTGGGGCAAATTTCCTAAACTCTGTAGGCCTCAGCTTCCTTGTCTATAAAATGGGGTGATAATATATCTATGCTTCATACTGTCATTAAGATCAAATGAAGTGATCTACCCAAAGCACTTGTTATACTATCGCTTACCTACTAACTGTGTAAGAAATGTGTGCTGATACAACTTGTATTACGCATGTAGTCATGTGAGAGAATAATTTCCCTGCAAGATCTACCACATATACAGTCAGAGACAGATCTCCCAAAGCAGAGAGATTTCCAGGCCTATGAGGGAGATCTTTCACTACAAAACAAATAAATGCTACCTGCTGGTGCCGAGTTTTATTTTATAGTGTAAAAGAAAAGCAATAATATACAAGTTTAAACTTGCATATTATTTAGCATTGAAAATAGAATTATTATAAAGAATACATAATGAAAGAATAAGAATACAATAATAAAGGATGAAAAAAGAAAGATCAATGAAAGATCAGCTCCTGTTATCTGTGATACTGATTTCAATCTTTTTCTTATGTCTATTTATTGTTCAGATTTCATTTGTATTTACATGATCAATATTTTCTTCAAAATGGCTCAAAAGACTCAGTTTGGGGAAGCTATGTACAGTCTGTATCCCTGATTTTGTCACATCTTCGATTTTTTTTTTTTAAACAACTTCCACCCTGAATCCCAGGACAAGCATTTCCATCGGCATTCAGCCTTGGAGATTTTACATCCTCCAAGATACTACTAGTGCTAAACACAACTGAGTCATTGGGAACGTCCCCAAGAGTTTGACTTCACCAGAAAATCTGATACAACCCTGGAAAATCATGCCAACGCTTATCCCAAGAAAGACCTTAGTAGCCACAAACATCTCCAGAGCTTGGTAGTATCAACCCACACTCACAAATATCAACGAAACTCAAGCCAGAACATAGTCAGTAGCTCTGTCAGTTTTGTGATCATCTGTTGCTATCTCCTCATTGAAAACATCTTGGTAAAATACACTTGATAGGCATAAGTTTAGCAGAGAAAGGTTAGATACAAATTATAAACTCAGTAAATGAATAAAATCCTACCTACAATAGTGCTTTTTGGCTGGTAATATATACTCAGTCACACTGAACTATATTTTTATTTAGGTATTTTGCTAATGCAAAAACATAATGACACAACCCAAATGATACAGCAAACTGTATAAAAGCAAGAGAGGGAGAAGAGAAAGAGAAGGAGAAGGAGAAGGAGAAGGAGAAGGAGAAGGAGAAGGAGAAGGAGAAGGAGGAGGAGAAAGAAAAGGAGAAAGAGAAGGAGAAAGAGAAGGAGAAAGAGAAGGAGAAAGAGAAGGAGAAGGAGAAAGAGAAGGAGAAAGAGAAGGAGAAAGAGAAGGAGAAAGAGGAAGAGAAAGAGAGAAAGAGAAAGAGAGAGGAAGAGAAAAAGAAAGAAAAAGAGAAAGAGCAAAAGAGAAAGAGAGAAAGAGAAAGAGAGAGAAAGAGAAAAAGAAAGAAAAAGAGAAAGAGCAAAAGACAAAGAGAGAAAGAGAAAGAGAGAGAAAGAGAAAAAGAAAGAAAAAGAGAAAGAGCAAAAGACAAAGAGAGAAAGAGAAAGTGGGAAGAAGTAAGAACAAAATCCTGGATCCAAAATTAACTCAAACAAAAAGCAAGCAGTCCAAGAAACAGCAAAATCTATCTACAGTCTGGGGGAGTTTTTGCGTGTCTGTGTTATGTCAGATTTGTTCAGATGCCCTTCTTTCCTTCGCGTTGCCGTATTGACTAAATCAGGTCAGCTACACAGTCAGGACGATCGATTCCTTAAAAATAAGCAGATGACCTCTTTCATTAATAGATCACATCTTGTTCCAATTGATACAGACAATATATTTTGAAAAATAGCAGTTTTAGTAAAGCCGAATGATAGAACACCTTCTACAAAATGGTCATTTAACAATAATTTCTTGATAGTTTGAGTTCCTGTAATAATATAAAAGAATGATATATACTTAGATTAACAGTTTTTAAAGCAAAAGCTACTACATATGAAACCTGCCACTTCAATGAACTTAAATGTTCTTTGAAAGTATTAATTTCTAAGAGCCTTGAAAAAGAAACAACCAATCATTTGTAAGGCAAGTGCACAGGTTTCTTTCAACTGATAGCATATAAAAGGCCAGAAAAGATTAAATATGACTTCTTTCAAAGGGATTATGGCTTTATGTGTTATATTAAACAACTTATGGGATCAATGGCAGAAAAGGGACTTATGTACCCTCATGGTGTCTATGGAGGAGTAAATGAGAACTTTCACTGCTAAATCAATTATTTTAACCAATGATTAATCGCTTAGGATATAACGTACTAATGGTCCCCTCATGAATGTTAAATGAGTAGAAATTTTTTGTATCTCAGATACAGCAGAAAAGATCAGACACTGGCATGACTTGGCCAGTTTCAGGAAATAAATACTTAACACTTGGGTTGAAATTCAGCATACAGGATTACATACTATGTCTACACGGAAAACCGAGTCATTTTTACATAAATTAACTCTGAATGCAGTAAACAGAAGAGCAAAACATTTCAAGTGTTTTTTTCTGTATCATAAAGTTACTTGTTACTCAAAGACAGACACCAAAATGCAGAGTTCTAAAAACAAACTACAGTTAGAGGCAAATTTCTTCAAACTTTCCAGGATTAAGAGTATCTAGGACACTCAATGAAGAAAATGGGATTATTAAAATAGCACTGGGACAGTTTGTAATAGCTAAATCTTGGAAACAGCCCAAATGCCCATCAACAGTGGAATGGATAAAGAAAATGTGGTTTTTTTATACAATGGAGTACTACTCTGCCATAAAGAATGATAAGCTTCAGATATTTCTAGGTAAATGGATGCATTTTGAGACCATACTCTTAAGTGAAATAAATCGGACACACATGTTTAAATACTGAATTGTTTCTCTGGTGTGAGAAACTGAAAGTGTAAATAAAGACTAAAATGTAATATATTGGGAAAGGGAAGAAAACGTCCAAATGGGAACAGGAACAAGGGAGGAGGAGGGGGAGAGGGAGAGGAATGGAGGGACAAGAGAAATAAGAAATGGAAGGAAAGGGCTGGGGATTTAGCTCAGTGGTTAGAGTGTTTGCCTCGCAAGCACAAGGCCCTGAGTTCGATCCCCAGCACCAAAAAACAAAAAAAAAAGAAAAGAAAAGAAATGGAAGGAAAAAATGGAAACAAAACAAAGGTTTTGTAAATAAGGAGGGAGGAGGGGTGAAGGGAGGGGAGGGGAATGGGAAAAAAGAAGGAACACGATATATCATGTGCAGGTACAAATCCCCTATGATGAATGTTATCAGTATGCACATCTAAAATGTACCATTAAAATAAAATAGCACTGGACTAAAAAAATGACTAATTCAAAGACAGGCAAGTTCCAACACATACAAAACTTGTGTTTAAATAGACCACAGAATATAGAAAGGAAACCTTTTCTCTCCAAAGATCTAAAACAAGAAAGTAAGCCTGAAATTAAAAAGAAATATATATGTGGGGGGGGGCTACTGAAGACAATGCAGAATCGTTGTAGCTAACTTCCGAGACTATGGTGGGCATCATGGCAAGAACATCAAATCAACCAGGAAAGTAAATAATCATTAACCTGGATGCAGACTTCCCCATAGAGTTATGCTCAATGCTGGGTGTTAACCTAGCTACAAAGCCCTGGGGAAAAGGAATTGTAGGCCAATAATTATTTATTTGGATAAGGAATCATACAACTAGAGAGGTCAAAGATATACATCTTTATATATTCCAAAATTCAAGTAAAATGGTACCCATGGATATTGAGTAAGGGTAATCGTGATTTACAGATAACTCCAGACAATTAAGGCCTAAGTGGAGAAGCCAAAGTGAAATCACTGATTGCTGGCGTTGAATAAGATTTAATGTAGGATTGCATTAGTTACTTTTCTAGAGTCAATGGTTAGCAAGACAGCGATTTAATACACAACATTTACAAGTTACAACATTCACACACACAGGCCAAATGCAGGAAGAGTGTAGAACATCTATCTAGGCACTGGAGACCCGAAAGATCTAATCAAGGGCTGGGCACCTACGGCACTGGCCCGTGTACATCTGCGTCTGCACTAAAAGGCTGAAGAAATCTATACTGGAACCAGGATATGATGCTCACTTTGGAAATGAAGACCAGAGCTCTCCTGAAGCGAAAAGCAGCCATCCTTGATGACGGCCCTGAGCTCCTTCCGTGATGAGAACGGCCGAGTTCCTTTTGTGAGAACCAGCCTCAACAGAGCTTCTCCTGGGAGACAGCTGGCCCTTATCTTCTGCTCCCATTCTCCTTTATGTTGTGTCAGCAATAATCTTCAGGTGGATCTGCTATGCCCAAGACCCCGGTAACTCAGTTCAGCTGGGCGTTTCTGTTAACATTGCCCCTACCAGTCTACCACAAGGATTACAGTTAACAAAATAAGCAGAGAATATATATTTTATAGACCAAAGCAATGAAGAAATATTAGTTATAAATAAGTTGAAAGTTAAGGAAGAAGGCCAGAGAATAGTGTAAACACACTAACCTCTTTTTTCAGAGCTGGAGTTAAAAGATGTAGTTTAAAGCAGATGAATCACAAATTCCTTAACACATACTCCTTAACAGAGTGTAGATGACATTTGCCTGTAAGTGTGTGTGTGTATTTAAGGAAATACCACAAACTAAAGTAGTGATCAATAATGTAGCCGAAAAATTTTGCTCAAAATGTAAGAAAAAACAACTAGGTTATATTTTTCATCTCATGTCAAAATAAATTCTAGATGACTAAAAGAGATAAATTTAAAAATTAAAGCAAAGCTAGGAAAACAAAAGGGAAATTTAATTGCTATTCCATTAGCAAAGGATGTTCTAAGCATTATAAAAAAAGGCAAGGGGAAAAAGTGAGGAAGAACCCGTAAAAAGGAAAAAAATCTCAATATGTAAAAAGCCTGTGTAAGCCTGTGAAAAAGAAATGGTCAAGAAAATAAATATAGATAATTCTCAAGAGAATAAATATAGTTAATTCAATTTACTTTTATTGGGCACCAACCTCTGGTACTTACAGTAGGCTTTGAGAGTTGAGAGGTGAGCTAGGAGTCCTCATGGATTTTATTATCTACTAAAGGAAAAACATTCTATTACACAGAGTTTCCTCTTATGATTAGTTGCTCAAAATTGATTGACCTCATAATTATAAAATGATGCACAATAGTACTGTTTAAACATAATCTAAAGCATTTTCAAGCCAGCTATTCACTCCTAGCTAACTAGGATGCATTTTATAACAGTATCAGTATATACAGCAGTGTCACTACATGCCTCAGTCCACGCTGCCCACCAGGCCATAGAAGTGCCTTGTCTTATTTTGTTCTCACGACAATAGGAGATTCCTATTATTATTTTCTCCATTTTCTATATGAGAAGACTAAGGGATTTGGGAGACCTAGCAATTAATCCAAAATCACACATTTAATAAAAGGTGAAAGCGTAACTTATGTCCTCTCAAAATCTACACAAGGTGCAAATATTTGCAAAGAGCAAAACTTGCCAGAAACATATCTGCTAGGTCCGACCACGGGCTCCATAGTCACAAGCCAGCTCTCTATAAGACATGAATGGCTGCTTTTGCAGCATAGACAAAATTAACTTACATATTTCTTGACTTTCTATAATACATTTTCACATGTATATATAGTGTTTTTATTTTCATTGGTTTTATTTCGCCTCTGATAGTCATTACAGATGCAGTCTGATTAAATGATACAATTGCCCTTGAACTCTCCCTATACTCCAAGGCAGCAGAGCAGGAAGAAACATATGGCACCCGTGCCGTGGCAGCACAATTTAGGCCTCCTCAAGAATTATGTGGCCACGGAAGTGATTTGCTCTCAACAATTCCATAACTCCTAATTCAGAGCTGTGGATTTTTGGCCTTAAAATGTAAACTTGTGGGTCAGCAAGGCAGCCACTCTTCGTATTCAGAGCAGTCCAGTTTCTCAGCAGACAGCCCTGACATTTCCCTTCCTGCGACCACAGCACTCAGGAGAATTTGGACCAAGGACAATAGGACAATAGGACAAGAGGACAATAGCACGCAAGGACAATAGGACAGACACTTGCTCTGTAAATAGTGCACAGCGTGCTTATTAGAAAAACTGGCCTTCTATTAAAAAAAAAAGAAGAGGAAGGCTCTGTGTGTGCATCTGTGTGTGTAATCCTGCATTTTCCATGCACAAAATAGGAAGCTGTTCATTTTTATAATCATTAACTAAACATTACATTCACTATTTAAGCATGGACTTTTGTAGCTGCTAATGTGTGAGTTTGAAAAATGAAATTTCACCTCCCCATCACAGTGTTGGTTCCAAAATTTCCTCTCAGTTAAAACCAGAGAAGCCTACTATTCTCAGGACTAGGATTTGACATCTCTTTCTGGTTTGTTGAGTTTATTTTTCCTGGACAGCTTTGCTGTAGCTATAGATTTTTATTGTGTGAGACTCTATATTCTAGCAAATTCGCAGTTGATTATCCTAAGCTCGTTCAGGACCAATTTCCAAGGCAGTTTGCATGACCTTGTGGAAGCAAGTATAGGACAATGATTTTTCTTTGCAAACTCACTAGACCTTTTATTACACTTGTATGAGGGGAAGCCCAGTTAAGGACTAAAAACTATGTTCTCTCATGAAAAAGATACGGAGCTCTACATTATATGATGCTATTAAACATACCAATGGTTTTCTTCTTTCTTAGCTGTGCTCTACACAGTAGCCGTTAAAACCTGACAGAATCTTTCTTACCTTATATTCTATTGCAACATATATGTGTCATTTTAGAGGAGGAATATATTCTGGCTTTTAAAATGGCTGCTTATCAGTTCTGTCGCTAATCATTTTTGATGAATTTCATTGTTTCAGTAGACACATCGCCGTGACTAGAGGCAGGCATTGCTGGTTCAGGTAGGGACAGCACAACCACAACCAAGCTACCTCTTTCCTTGCCCAGCTCCAAACAGCCCAACTCACTGCCCTCAGTGCTACTCCATAAGCAAATATGGTGAATTCTGCAGGCATGCTCTCATAGGCCATGGCAAGAAAACACAAGGAGAAGATAACATACGCTCTATTTTTTGATAAGAAGGTAAGTTTGCTGGTATTAATTAAACATCATGGAACGTGAGAAAAGACAGATTACTGAAGACAGAAATTGTGAAATATCAGAGATTGTCTTTCATTAACTCCAACTCGCTAGCCTTTAACTTCAGCACCACTTCTGTGGCTCCCTCATGCACACATTAAGCACAAAGGGACTTAATAGGGCACTCGAGGGATCCCCATTTAACTCAGTTTTTATTGATTGTCACCTCTTGGCCTATGGAACACTAACACAAAGTAAACTCTTCAAATATCTCACACGCCGCAAGTTAGTTCAACTTCTGAACCCTTGTTTAGGTTCTCCACCTGATCTCTTCCCCTCCACTTTAGGTTTGTTTGTTCCGGTAATACCTTGCACATGGGTCTTTCATTCAGTTAATTTCTCATCATCACTTATTTGTGTGTGTGTGTGTTTCCTAAAAGCACTATGAGCTCTTCAAAGTCGGGAATGATGTCTGCTTCATCTACATAGCTGGAAGACTTACAGAACCTCTGGCCTATACTTGGAACTTAATAAATGTGGGTTAACAGAGTAGCTGTTATCAAAAGGACAAAAAATGTGGTGAGGATGCAGAGAAAGGGAAGATTTCATACACTGTTGACTGGAATATAAATTATATTCTAGCCATTATAGAAAATATTATGGTGGTTCCTCAAAAAGCTAGAAATGGAACTACCTTATGATCCAGGTTTTGCATACTGGGTTGATATCCAAAGGAAATGAAATCAGTATGTTGAAGAGACATCTGCACTCCCCTGTTTATTGTTGCAAAGTTCACAGTAGCTAGTTTATGGAATCAACCTAGGATTCCCCTAATGATAAATGAATGGAAGCAAATAAGGGAGGGAGGGAAACTGAATTGTCTTTAAAGCCCTCAAATTCTTATTATGCCATGTCTTCAAATACCAATTAAACAGAGAAACTGAAGCATAGAGAATTACCTTCATTATTTCTTTGCTTTGTTACCTTGAGCAAGTTACTTTTTCTTTGAAGTCCTAATTTCCTCACCTATACAACGGGTACAATACTGCCCACCCCACAGAGTTGTTATGACAAATAAAAGGCCTAAAATATCCCTAATTGTTATGGCAATTAAGAAGATGCTTAGAAAGAGGCTTAAGCAAGTTTCTATAACACAATAGGAATTAAATAAATACTGGGTTTATAGTGAACCAAACAAAGGAAAGTTAATGTTATTTTTTCTTATATCCTTTGACATCTATTATGCATATTTCTCTGTGAGTTAAAATTTCAGGACTAGTTGTTTGTTCTTTCTGAAATTTTGTAGGCCTTCTTATTTTGTTTTTGTTTTTGTTTTTCGTTTTATTTTGGCCCTCTCTTGAAGGTTTTGATACATTACATTACTCTTTTATCTGAATTATTCTGAGGCTTCTCTCAATTTTCCTCCTCTCTGTGTGAAAAGAAAAAAAGCCCGTAATTCAGTTGCCCAGTAATTCAGGGCTGGGTAATTCACACACATGTTGAGTCAGCAGGGACTCCAATTTAGAACCACACCAGCAACGCCATCCTCTGTAAATATTTCAAAAATTGATGGACATGGCTGTTTTCACTATTCCAAATTACCATACATGTCCATCATTCAAATTTGTTTCCATTCACAAATAAGCTTCATGATGTTATTCATAAAAAATGAATTCAAATTTCTATATACATCAGTTCTATTTATTCTCACGCTCATCACAATTTGGCAAGGGAAGATTTATAAATTGATGATGGAAGTAACTTGTGCATAATCCCACAGGTCAGCAATGTCTTAAAGCATTTTAAAAAATGAAAGGTCAAACTCCCAAAAGTCAAACGTTATTTATCAAAGGCAGCAATCCTGTTTTATTTCTTTTACAACCACAAACATGTTTATTTCCCGAAATGTCTTGGAGATTTGCTTGGACTGGAAATGAAGTTAACTTGAGTACTCCACTAATTGCAGACAACCCTGGTGCCTGAGTCAGGGAAGCCTCCTCTTTGTGTCCCAAATACATCATGCCCTTTCCCATCTCCCTGATTTTACTCCAATTTTCCTCATCCGTTAACCTACTACATTCTCGGTTCAAATTCTGGGCTCCACCACGTATTAGCTCCATAGGCTTCAAAAATATATTTGTCTCTTGCTGAACTTCAACTTCCTCATCTTTAAAATGGGCAAGAAAAACATCATTTATCTCAAACAGCTGCAGCCATGATTAAACTAGACCATTTTTAATTTTTAAACTCTGTTCCTCAAATTGCGTCACGTACACTTCTCTGCCAAACACATCGTTACTGTTGTTAATCTGCCTGTCCCATGCTACCAGGTCCAACACCTTTCCCATATGTTGTTTTCCTTCCTTTTCTTCAGGTGTCTGGGTTTCACTCGGCACGTAGTTTGTATGTTAATCAAATAGATACGGAAATTGTTGCAAATATAAGAATATTAAGACATCATTTCATGAAATCAATTAGTCACAAGGGCATCTGCCCAGGAAATGACCATTTGTTTGTTATCTCAACAATATTTCTTATACCATTCAGTATATTTATACAATAATTTTGTTTTGCAGGAAAAGATCATAGATTCCTGGAAAACAATTACCTGACAATAATGGAGAAAGTACAATAGAGCAATTCAGATAATCCAGAGGACAAATGACTTTGTCTTCCTAGAGGATGTCTAATGGTAGGCCTGGAAATGCCCAAATGTATCAAACACCAATCCTGAAAGGCAGTAAGTCATACATCAAGGCTTTGATGAAGAGGGTTCAGACATCTACAAACAGGGCAGAAGAAGGCTGACAGCCAAATGGAAAGAAACCCATGATCCTCCCGTTATGTTTCAGGTGAAAAAGAAAATCACGTAAGTAAGGTTCTCCTCCAAAAGTTCTCTCATTTAATCAGAATCAACAGGCACATTTTTAAGAATACAGACTACCAGAGAGTACCTCAGATTTATTCAGAATCTCCTAGGACTAGGCAGAGGCTAAGAATGCATACTACTACTGCTGCCAGTAAAGTCTGATGATCATTTGGATCTGGGGGCCTCGACCATATTTTCCTAGAAAAGAATCATCTTTTTGCAGCTGGGGATGTTCTGACTCCCAGAGAAACAATAAAAGTGCTGCCCATCGTACAGAGAAAAGCACCTGGAGCCCTAGGAAGGTGAGGGGAGACATCGGTAGGAATCATTCCAACTTTCTCTCTTGCCATTTGAGACCCAAAAACCAAAAGGAAGTCGAGGCTCTGAGGAGGGAAGCTGGGTGGTCCCCAGCATGAGTTTTAACTGCGTCATTCTCCTGCCAGGTGTTTTCCTGCGGGACAGAGACTTTGTGTGGTTACCCACAGACCTGAGAGGCATCCCTGGGAGTCTTTCAGCCTCTGTGTTGTCATTTTACCTGCATCAAGAAAAAAATTCAAGGCAATGTAAATAATGTATATCTTTTCTTTAAAAATCAGTATAAATATTTTATACACTGTACGGTAAATAATAAATACATTTGGCAAAAACAATATAAATATTTGATAGTTTGCAGAGCAACTGTTAAGCCTTGGATTACATATGAATGTTCAAAAAATCCAATAAATCTTAAATTACATACAAATAGTTCAAAAGTGACCCACACATAGTCCTGTGTGCGGTTTTAAAATTGCTGTTTGTTTCTTAGCCAGAGGAGCATTAAATCAAGATGTCACAGTCTGTAACGTCTTGCTTGTGAATTATCTGAAATTTTGGTAACTCCCAACTACCTATGCCTTCTGATAATACTTGGCTTGCATCTTGAAATAACAAAAACACTGTCAGCCTACAAGACAAATACTAGGATACCACACTATGTGGCTGCCACTTTTAAGGAAAAGAACTTCCAATCCTGAAACAATTGTTCCCACAGAAAGACCAAAGAGTAAACATCAAAATCTTCTTGCAAATGAAGCAGGTGAAGTTTTCATACTCATGAGTGGGTCAAATCTTTGAGTAGGAAGTAACAACCCATTAAATGCTTTTTTCAGGTTATCAGAGACTTGTTTTATATCCATAAAGAAATCAATCTACCCTGCTGCCGATGCTCAGTCCTTCGTCTGTTCCATTTTCACGCCCCTCTGCAATTCTGTAGTTATGTGGAACTCTAGCCCACACGACTCATGCCAAGTTCATCTGTGTCCTTTTGCACTTATTTCCTCTAATTGATGCCCTTGGAGACTCAGCCCCAGTACAACTCCCCCAGGAAATCATTCTCAATGAACCCTGCATGTCTCTATTGTAGCATGTGCCCTAGAGAATTCAAAGACTTATTTATACTATGTCCCAGAACCAGGAAGGGTGCTTGTCACATAGGCGACTCCATGAATGTTTGTTGAATGAATGAACATGTGCATGTATGCATGTCTGTTTCCGCTAGTGACCAGGGACGCTATTCTTATGCATCATCTCCTCAGAACCTGGTACAATGCCTCTTCATGCGGCACATGTTCCCCCAAAAGTATGTTGAGTGGATAAATAGATCTAATCAGATAAGGAGTCTGTGTGTGGCAAAGGCACATGCAATGTGTGAAAGAGAATAAGGAGATTAGTGAGAAGAAATAGGGATGTGCTAAGGTGTAGCTTCACTCTTTGCATTGAAACATATCCCTGGGGGACATTAGAAAGTACCTGCCTTAACAAAATTTGAAGAGTATACTTTTTCAAAAGTAAATCCCCATAAGACTTTTTTAAAAGTTCCTGGTTACACCCATATAGTATTTATATAGTACATATTTGTAAGAACCTGGAAGCACAACTACATTTAGAACATTCAATTCTGTATCAAATCACCCGGGGGTTGTTGATGGAGGCAATTTATTCACCTCATTTTCCCCTTGGAGAAAGCAAAGGCAAATTAAACAAAAAGATCTAATGACTTGCCCAGAGGCACTTAAAGATGCGACAAATGATCCAATTTCATCTTCACAGCTCTGCAAAGCACATTCTCTAAAAGGTTAGATGAGTAAGTCTGGCATTAAGACACTCCAGCTGTCTGTAATCCAACAACCAGAAAAAGTTCCTGGCATTTGACCACCTTCTAGGACTCTGATAGTAAGGGAGAGCCACAGAAAAATAAGACAAGGTCCTTATCCCACAGAGTTGTGAATCTCGGGGAGTAGTATTCTAATAGACTAAGAGAAAAATCTAGTTGACAAAACCACACTCGGGAAACACTTAAATCCCAGTGCGCAGCATTAGTTGGCAGGAATAACCAAATGGAAGCAATACGTATCAGTTAGAATGCTTTCATTGCATGGAAGGCAAGCAGGGATTGAAACAGAAAAAAAAAAAAATGTAACATAAGCAAATGGAGAGTCAGAGAATAGAAGAGAAAACCGAGTAGACAGGAAACTCCAAAGTCTTAGTCAAAGGAGCTTCTTAAAAGCCTAAATCAGCTACCATGACTGGAATGAAGGTCTAGTTCTTTCTGGCTTCCATGATTCTATACAAGATTCAAGTCCCAGTAGAGACAGTCCAATGGACTCGTCCCTCTGGCCATACTATGGACACTGTAGGAAGCATATGGTGTCAGTAACACCACAAGGACCTCGCAGCATCTCACAAAGGAGGGCAGAGCCCCTTGTTTCATCCTTTGCCTGTGACTCCACACAGTGCATAATTCCCCAAAAGGGCACTGATGGGCTGTCAGGAAGGAGGAAGCAGTAGAGGCTTCCAGAAGCCAGCAAATGCTCTTTACCAACAATTCCTGGGAAAGGGATTCAGCAGGAATGGAGATTCCTGGACATGGATCAGGGAGGGGTCGCGGAGGAGGCAGGACTTGCAGTCAGTCTAGACATGTTGAGAGCACTTTTCTAGATGGAGCAAGATATTACTCTCAGCGGAGTAAAACAAAGTCCACTGGACTTCAATAATAATAAATATGAAACGAAATGTTTTTCAAACATGAATTCATTTGGCTGCCAGGCAAGAGAGAACACACCAGGGAAGAAAGGCACCGAGTTAGCTGAAAAGTAAACATTGAAGGTTTCAAGCAAATGGGCTTTCAAGTAGCGGTTATGTGGAGCCAGCCCTCTGGAGGGGGCGGACTGAGCGGGCAGACAGACCTGGGAAGCCTGCGCACTCACTCGATCACATCCTATTGTTCGTAGGTTTGGAGTCTCGCAGGTTCACCCTTTTTAAATTGTTTTTGCTAATTGTAACCAAACACCATGTTCAGTTTTGATATCTCTTGGGCAAGAGGAATTTCCTTTTACAGCAGTTGGCTACAATTTAAATCACGTATTATAACAAAGACTCTTTACACGTATATAATACTTTAATGTTTACTAATTCTTCCATACATGTTTAATGGGCCTCACAAAACTTCTACACTATACCTAAGATCTATGTTTATATTTTCATTTTATAAAAAAGAACCAAGCTCAGAGAGGTAATGACTTGCCCAAGCTGACAGTCAGGACCAGCCAGCTGACTCTGCGTACTTCTTTTTCCAAGTGATGTGTAACAGAGAGTCAGCAAAATATCATACTATGTGTACATTTTAGTAAACCATGTTTTCCTAAGGTCCAGACTGAATTAAATAATCTAATGAACATTTATATCTTTTTAAGTGTAATGATGAAAATCACCTGATTAAAAAAGTAACATCCTTTTCACTGCGAGAAAGAATTACGGAGGCATAAGACATCCATGAACAAATATTTACTTGGTGTTTTATTTGGGGCAAACCATACTCCAAAACAAGCCAGAGACTTTGGCCGTGAACCTGAAAAAAGTCATCAGAGGTGAACTGGATGGAGAAATGAGGAAGAAGCGATCAGGATGAAGAATCAGAGGATTTTATCAAGTGCAAAGGCAGAAACTAGAAGGAAGCAGGCTACTGAGCAAAAACGCCGTAAGAAAGAAGACGAGGTGGGAAGAAACCTAACATAACTGGAGTTATAGCCCAAAGCAGAATTACACAGGAGAGCTTTTGAGGGGTGCAGAGTTTCCTCGAGGCTTCCTATAAGCCACTTGTGGGAAGATTGTTAAGGAAAGAGGCTGAGTAGGATCTCAAATCTGAGTGAATTGGAGATATAAGAAACCCAAGAAATAATCTAGCTGAAAGAGCTCCCAAATCACACTTTAAAAAAATAAATAAATAAACATTTGAAGATACACCAAAGAGCATAAAACATAAAATAATAATAAACAAGAGAAGCTGACATAAGACACAGGAAGTCAGGGAAGGAAGAAAGTTTCCAGGGTAGGGCACGCTCTAAAATTTCCACCCAGGACTGACAGAGACCTTGAGAAATGTGCTTGTAGCCCAAATTTTTTGACACACTGCTTTGAGATGTAATTCTGGTCTTAAAAATCACTTCTCAATTTATTACTCTTGCTCCCTGAATTTATTTTTTCTATTCCTATGCTGAATGATTCCTCTAAAGGCTAGTATCAGACTGGTGGGTCTTCATTCTAATATTAGAAAACCTATATTGGCTGCCTTTTCTCTGTGCTTAGCACTGTACGATGTGCCATGCTTATGGAAATTAATCCGGAAAATATTCCTGCCCTCAAAAATCTTAGAGTTATTTGGAAAACGGAAGCATATAAACAAACGCTTAGAAAGCACATCAGAAAAGTCTATAAAAGTAATCAGCCTAAAAGCTAAGAGCAATGATTTTTGTCATTAGGATTTTTTACTTCATTTATTCAGCAAATTTTTAATGGTTGATCAAGTGTTTAGCATTGTGTTGAACACTGGGAATCAAGTATTTAATGAGACAGTTTATTCATCGGAATAAATTGTACTTCAAGCTGGGAACGAAGTCCATCTGAGTCAGAATGAAGAAGAGACAGTTTGCTCATCCTGAGACTCTAGCACCAATAGGATAATGAAATTTGGAAACTGGATCCAATTTGGTGTCATTTGCTGAAAGACTTTTCAATGTAGGACCTGTTCCCACTATCTCTACCAAACCATGAACAGTCATCATAATGATTTGCCATGAGCAAACTAACAATCCAAAATATCCATCATTTAAGCAAGAAATCTCATATGACTCACCAGAAGGCAGGCTCCCTATAGTGGGAATAAACCACTCCTGGGCAGGGAGGGCACCCAGTTTGGGTGGCATCAGCCCTGCCTAGCACCACCAGTAGGTACTCAGGGGCAGGCCAAGAACAGCCATGTGAGAGTCTGCAGATCCCCACCCCCAAAAATGGTCCAAGTTCTTAGACTGAAAGAGCCTCACAGAATTTCCAAATACCTGGAAGACCACCAGTCAGCATGATCTCTGGCCACTGATTGGTACCTGCCACTTAGAAGTGTTGGACGGATTGAGTTAATAAATTACAGGGTTTATAACTGCCTACTAAATAGGAAGTATCTAAGTAAGGGTGATTGTTATTATTACTATCATTATTCAGTATTCAGGCCAAATATGCCATACAATTGCTTTTAAATCACTAGCAAGCAAGAAGAAAATGGAGAAATCAGTTTATTGACTCGAGACACTGGGAAAGTGTGCAATTGGCTTCAAAACTCATTGTTTGAAAACTTAGAACCGTGTTCATCTCCCTAGTCATAAAACAAGAGTAGCCGTGCCCTCGTAGTTAGTAGGGATGGCAGACACTATGTGTGTACGTGCTTGTGAGTGTGTGTGTGCCACAGATGTGCGTTCACACCAACTATTTAACACAGGCCTATAGACATTGATAAAAGCAGCTTTGGGTGTCTTTTAAACTTTACAGGCAATATTTTGTTCTTTTTGCAAATGAATACTAAGCAATTTATCTCACTATTTCTCCTGTCAATTCTACTCTCCACTTAGGTCTTCCATGCTGCCCCCAGCTCTATAATAGGACTATTTGGCCATATCCTCTGATAGGTCTTCTTTTTCAACAATCCAGTGCCCCTTAAAACTGTCCTATTGTGAGTGCCTAAAGAAAGACGGGGCATTAACCCTCAGCAAAGACTATGACATAGAGGCAATTCCTGTCAGCTGTGAGGGGAAACCCTAAGCTCTTCCAACCCTGGGGAGAAAAAAACCTGAGAGGCAGAAGAGAAAGGGAGAAGCAGAAAGTCCAAGCCCAATGTTTCCGCCCCCGCTCCCACCTGCTGCTTAAATCTGCAGTGAAAAGGAAGGTCACAGGACTGGCTTGGGTAACCCCTACCAGAGGGGAGGCTCCGTCCTTGCTTCTCATAGCTACTGGTAGACAGCATGAGCTTCCTTTAGAAACTAAAATGTTGACACATGAATAAATGGATGAAGTGGATTTCTGTGCAGATGCACCTGGCTCTGTGGATGAGTGTGGCGACCCGAATACCCCAAACTCTCAACAAGCCCTGTTAGCTGGGAGACCTAGGAAGTCTGGTAGACCAGTCTGAGATTCTGGAAACTACGCACCCAAGTCACACCACGGACTAGTGAGTGCCCAAACTGTAACCTAAAACCAACTTATTTATCACAAAGTGCAAACACTGCAATTAAACCTACACATTGAGGTTTTCCTGTTATCCGATGTTCGGCTGCTGGGGTGACTTTGCTCACCTGCTGACAGAGAGGGCTCTGAATGCCGGCTGTGGCACGCACACCGTAGGTTCACCCACGACTGGTGTGGGCTTTGGACTTCAGCAACGGTAGCCAACATGGTCCCCCAAACCAGGTGAGTCTAGCTACACTCAACAGGCACTAGCCAGGAGTACCAATGCCCATCTCTCAGGATCTCTCAGACGACTCTAGCAAGACCCGACCACTACTGTCCACCCTTCACAACCCATACAAACTTCTTACTGCCCTGTGTGCCATCGGAGAGAAAGAGGGACCAAAGAGATTTCTTGAAGAAAAAACTCCTCTAGTTCAGAGTTGGAACTTTCAAATGACTATTTGAAAGAAACTATTAGAAATGTCACAAATTGAATCATCTTTAATTTGTGAGATCTAGTTTCCTATTCTACCACCAACAATACTGTGAGCTGGGGCAAGGTGAACTTCACTATGGAAAATTAAGTTAAAAGGTTTTACAGCTGTGGGTGAAAGACTGGGTAGATAGCTCACAATTATAGGGACACTGTATCCAGATTTTTATGGACAGTTATTTTTATTTATAATCTATCCCATTTTTCCCTATAATCTTGATTTTCATTTAGTAAACAGAGAGTATTATCCAAAGAATATTACAGCCTCCAAAATAGTTAAATTTAAGGAAAGAATTATCATGCTCTTCTCAACTAAAAGAAAATATTGCTAAATATGTAGAAAACATATAACATAGGCTTCTTACAGCAAGGAAAAGTTCTCTTCCAACAAAAGGTTACTCCTGCATGTTTTGGAGAAGCAAATTTTCCTTTTGGATTCTTTTCAAATAAAAAGAAAATCTGCTATACTGTATATAGTACATTAGTCCCTACTTATAAAGAGAAGGCAAGTGCCCAGCATAAGTGTACTGCCAAAGAAAACCAGAGAGAAAAATCATTACAGAATCAAAAATTAAAATTCCCACAAAGGCTAGCAAAGCAGAACGGGTCTTAAAAGGTAATTCTTTGTACAAAGAGATATAATAAAGCCTACCCTCTTAGTACATTTACTAAACAAAAACTATACTGTCTATTCTTCTCCCTACTCGGAATTTTCTCAAATCCCAGAGGAGCCCCACTTTTTTCCAGGCTGGAACTATCTCTGCTTTATAATCATGCCCAGCCGTAGAAGTGGAGCAAAAACACAATGTTTTCTATTTACTTTAGATTAGCATGCAAACCCAAAATTACCTTTACAAAAAATTAGCAAAGATGACAAAAGATAATTTCTCTCATTGAATAGAAGAAATACAAATAAAATATATCAAAGGTGCTACCGTGCAGTTTCAGAATTGAGGAAGAAATATTTTTAATGATAATAAGCAATTTAGATGACATTTCAGTGATATCAGTACTTTTCCTGCTGGTGGTCAACGATGTTTTGCTGGTAATATAGTATGTAACTGGAGTTGTAAAGATGTCCCTGATTTCTAAACAGTTATCTGAACAATAGTTATCCAAATTCTGAGAATTAACCTAAATTTTTTTCAGAAAAAAATGAAATAAGTTTTTACTCAAAGATACTAACGGTAATCTTTTCTATACTGCCAAACCAAACCAAAAAAACTCAAAAACTAGAAACAGCTAAATATCCAAAATAGGTTTATGATACATTAGCGTCATATAATATTGTGCTTCCTTGAAATTGCTTGTAATGCAAACCACGTGAAAACATGGGGCGACGTTTATTTTATAACATTAATTGAAAAAATAGGATATCGATTTGCACCTACCCTCTGTCAGAAGATATGGAAATGTTTACTTGCAATATAGAAATAATAAAGTTTTGTTCCAATAGCAATGTTCTGTTAAAAGTCCTTACTTTTTTTAATTTTAGTGTACAAACTATTTTGTCTCTTCAAATATGTAGTTTTTAACAAAGTCCTTTCAAGAAGCAATGTGCCTCTGATATAAATCCAGATGGCAAAATCACAATGTATTTAAAGAATTCTCTTTCAAATGTAGACAATTTAGAGATTAAAACAGAAACGGAACTAAAAGGGCTGGACTAAAGAATCCTGTCTGGAACAAGCCTGTCTCCCCAGTAAAAATTTCTTCAAAAAGGAAAAGCCAGGTGAATTTTTGTATTTTGTTTCAGTTTTTCCTTTCTGAAGATTTCTCCTTTTTAACTCCAAAAGTTAAAAGATTAAAAAAAGAGAGAGAAAAGAAAAAAAAAAACCTCTCATTGGTTAGTTATTCTACAGAACTGCCAAATCTGAGCAGCAAAGAAAACAGCAGCTTTGACAAGAGTTAGTAACTAAGTAAGATTCTCACACCTAAGAAATTAATGCCCCCACCAAAATACTCATAGGAGCTTTTAAAATCAAAGCTAAAAGTAACTTATGGTTATCCACACCTTGGAGAGGACTCAGAGTTTGAAGGTTAAAGTGTTTTCCAAGGAGAGTGTGGAAACCAAACTCAATTAAGTAGAGATGGATAGTAAATTGAATTTAGTGCTCAAAGGTGCATTATACTTGGAAATCGTACTTTTTTAAATAGTCAGCACGGTGGGGCACAAAAAGCACTAAACCTGGTGTCAGACTATCGGGCGCTAACCACAACTCTGCCATTAACTAACTATGTGGTGCCTTCAGAGAGGGAAAAATCCCAACTTTGCTTGTTTTTGCTTTTGTTGCAACTGAAAATTAAAGAGATTAGCTTAGATTGCTGAGTTCCATTCATAGGACAGATCTGTTCATGGCGAGGCTGCTTAAGGGGCTGGTACCAGACTCTTGGGGGTTGTGGATCACATCGAGAAGGGCTCTTGTGCTAGAGTACACACTTCACAGAGATTAGGTCTGCATTGCTGATGCTCTGCAGCCCAAGATCACCAAGAACACACCTCTGTTCAGCACAACCAGCCTCAGGCTCCTTGCAATGAAACAGACGCTTGCAGTATGGGCACGGCACTGAGAAGGTTTAGGAATGGGGTTGGGTAGGATTTCATTTGTTAAATAATTTACAAAAAGATTCAAGGGAACGTGGTTTTGTTTTCAATAGGGCACTATCAAGAAGGGGAATCATTCTATCATTGGGCATCTTAAAGACTTTTCTAATTGAAATGATTAACAAAGTGGACCTAAGCTATGACTGGTAAAGAAGCAGTCTTCACTCATATTAGCCCAGGAAGTGGAATGTTTAGCCATTTTCATTTTGCATGTTCTCATTTTAGACTGTTTGCAGAACACTTTTACTTTTATCTGGCTCCATCAGTGATCAGAGAATGGTCTGGTGTGGATATTCAGTGAAACTGTTTATGTCCAACAGAACACCTTGGTTTCACTGTTACAGCCAGAGAGCTCTAAGCTGATGGCAGTCAGGGGCTGCATTTTTCTTTCTCACCATGAAGAAAATAATTAACTCGAGGGGTAAGTAATTAGCTCAGAAGCCAGGAAAGGAGGCCCCAGGCTGGAAACTATTGAAAGGTAGTCAATCTATAAAGCTAAAGCTCTAGGAAAATGAGCCAGAGAACAAGTAAAACGTATTGACTTTGGAGAAGAAAAAGAATACAGACATATGAGCAGGTGACACAGGACAGCAGTGGAACTAACTCCTCTGTCTCCTAGAATACCGAGCCTCCTGCCCTGTGCAGCTCGGTTCATACACAGGGCCTCTGGAGCTCATTGCTAACACAGACTTTTAAAGGAATTGAGCTTTAGTAATCACTCACGTATTTCCCAGTTCTGATTTTTAGGAAACTTTGCTCCAATTGATAGTTTACCTTAAACACAAAATCGATCTGTGCTTGAAGCAATAGATGTTGGTTTATTTTTTAAAAATGAAATGAAGTCGTTAGTTCATGTACTCTGATCTTTCACTCGTCTATCCATGGACAAGAAAGACTAACATTTACCTTTTAAAAATCATCAAAAGAATGGAAATAATATGTAAAAGGAAATACATTTACCAGGTGGGAAAATGCGCGTTTCACATTATATGGAGCCCTTCCGGTTTTAAAGAGTGTGTCCCACTTTACAAACAGAATCTGCTCGTGGCAGAATATACACTCCAATTTTTTTTTCAAAAATCAAAAAACTTGTCTTGCCGACACAGACCTATTTAGTAATGCTAAAATTCCTGGCCCATAATGGTTTACTGGTTACACATTCTGGTTGGCGCAAAGTGTTTAGACAGTGCGGGCCGAGGTACAAATCCTGCCGCCCCAGATCTGCCGATCTCCTGGGGTACATTCTCAGAATACAGAGACATTAGGCACCACCAGCTGTTGGTAGTCAAACAATTTTTGGAGGTTGCAGCAGTATTCATGGTCTGCAGAATGACAGAATACAGAGATGGCGTTTGTTCCAGTAGTTAACTTTGAGGCATCGGGGCAGGAAGCCCCCTGAGGAGGGCATCATAGCTCCTTTTCTCAAAGGGAGGTCTTGGTCATGCCTGGTGTGTCTGTGACCTTTGGCAGATGGAGTAGTATCTGAGTATACCGACTTAGGAAAATAAAAAACAGTAAAAGATGCGGAATTTGCAAAATGAAATCTGCATAAACTGAATTGCCTATAACAGTGCATCAGAACCTGTGTGAGTCACCCGCAAGTTAACCCCCTTCTAGAACACCAGCAGATTCTAAAATACTCTCCTTTAAAAATAATTCCTTCTTGAAAATATGTACTAGAGCAGCAAATTGAAATGTACTTGGCACCCACCCATTTCGGATTTTGTTTCCTGGTCTCAGCTTGTGTGTATGTGTGTATATGTGTGTGTACACTCATATTACACATACGCACACACCCGAGGTGTGAACAAAATATACAGTGAATGTTTAAATAACAATTTAAAAATATTTATTACAACGACATGCATATTGCTATTAATTCTCTGAAAATACTTCCCCTTACTTTGAACACATTTATCCCATCGTTTTTACCGCTTTCTGAAGCAGTACCTGAAGCCCTATATCATTAGTGTCATTTTGTTAATGTCATGGCGAAAACAAAATGTTTACCTTGTATGGTTATTTTGACTTTGGGAAAGATCCAGAAACTGCATGGTGCCAGATCCAGTGAATATGGTGGATAGAGACTCACCACCTTGGTCGAAATTGCTGCGAAACTCTTGGATCAATTCAGGATATTGATGCAGCCACGACTGCACAACTTTCAAATCTGCTTCAGAAAGTGGCAACAATCATGGGATAGTGTGTGAAGCACGGGGTAGAATTTTGAGAGGGATAAATGTCAATATGTCTTTTGCTGTAACGAATTTTTTAAATTTTTGTTTAAACATTTGCTTATGTTTTGGCCACACTTAGAATAAGTATTCATTTATTTAGTTATGATTTTACAGCTATTGTAAATTTTATTTGGTAACAACAAAAAAAAAAAGAGGGTATGGTTCTCTTTCACAGAAAACCTCTTTAAGACCTTTCCTGAACAAAGCGTTAGCGGAAAGAAGAAATCATGCAATTATGGGCTAGTTACACTTTCTTAGGTTTTATACTCTGCAGTTATTATTTGTATCTCAATTCAGCTTATGCTGCTTCAGTCATTGTAATGATAGAAATTACCTTGGAAATATTGCTGCAATTCCTAGCAGCTCTTGGAGGGTTAATTGGTATCGAAGATTAAATATAAAGTGTCCCCCCAAAGACTTATGTGCTGGGGACTTGATCCCAATGCACTGATGCTCAGAAGTGGGACTTGGAGGAGTGATTGGATCATGATGGTGCTTACCTAATCTCACCTATGAATTAACCAATTAAGCAATTAATCCACTGATGAGTTGGTAGTTGAATGGGCTATCAAGAGATAGGGCCCAGTTGGAGGGAATAGATTACTGGGAGCATGCCTTGGGAGGGTATATCTTGTCCTTGGCCCCTTCTCTCTCAGTCTCCCACTCTGCTTCCTGGTTGCCATGAGTTGAGTAGCTTTCTTTACTCCACCACACCCTTTCTCCATGAGGTTTCTGCCTCCTCTCAGGCCTATTGCAATAAAGAAAGCCAACCACAGACTGAAACCCTGAGCCAAAAAAAAAAAATCTTTCCTCTCTTTAAATTGTTTTCTCAGGTATTTTGTTACAGTGACAGAAAGCTGACTAAAATAACTGGGTTCTAGGAAGATGGTCCTCCAAACTGCACACCTCCTTCCAGTGCCCTATATGCAAGGGATGCATACCCCTTGAGAAGCCCACATGTACCAAGGTTTAAGGCAGGTCTTTTCATGCTTTGATGATGTTAGAATCACTAGAACACTTTTAAAAAGTCCCCATTTGAGACCCTCATCCCAGACTCCTTGCAGCAAAACCTCCTCTAGTGGAGCCAAGGCTCCCCAGATAGTTGCATTTTGCCACCAAATCTTAGAACAAATGGTTTAGGGTAAAGAACAGCAACAAAATAATAATCCAAGGTCAGTAAACATCTTATCACTATGATTTGGTTGGGATGAAGCCATGCTAAGCATGGTGACATTTAGGGCGAGCCACCCCAGAGAATTAGAGAGGAGATAAAAGAGCCCTCTGTAATTTGAACAGAGGCTCATTTACTGCTACAACTTGCCTATACAGACTGCTCTACCCTCCCATAGGAGCAGGACTGAGTGAATCTTTCTAGCCAAACCTAGAAAAGACAACATGCAGAGAGGAAAGGCAGGAAGAACCCCTCTTGGCTCTGCCCAGACATGGAAATGATTTCCACTCCAGGCCACAATTCATCAATGTCCGTGAAACCTCCTTTGAGGTATCACTTCAGTTTAAGATCAGGACATTCTTCTCTGCGTTTACTTGGGTCTTCTTAAGTGTTCACCATCCTTATTTCCTCTTTGCATCCTTTTCTTGGGTACCAGGCACCTGCGAGCGTAGTTATGGTGACAAACAAGCTTTTACTTCAGAGAACCAGATGTACTGATGTGCCCAGAATGCAGAAAAGGGCAGCTGTGGTCTTCTCTGAAACTCAAAGACATATTTTGCTATCTACTGCAGCCAGCCGAGGAGATTCAATTCAAAGTTGTATATACTGCTTAATGGTAACCTTCTTCACACAGTCATAGGAAAGTCACTACCAAGTTTGCTTTAATAACTTGCCATTTCCAAGGTCTATAGAATCTTTTACTACACAACACCAGTTACTCACTTCAAGTCTAATTTTCAGATTTTCTGCCCCCTTTCTTCCTGTTTGGATGACATAAGCATTACGTATCTCTCAGAATATCTTATATTTAACACTTAATAAACTTTCAATGAACAGATGAATGATAACACGGTTCTTATTAATGTGGTATTTACGGTTGGCCACTGTTCTAAGCACTTTACATACATTAACTCATTTAAGCCTCATGAAGCCCTGTGGTTAGCATTATTGTTAGGCCCATTCTATACTTTGGGCCACTAGAGCGCAGAAAGGTTAAAGCCCTTGATCAAAGTCCCACAGCTAGAAAGCTGTCAGAGTTTGCGTGCTGGGATTTCAAGCCAGGACAGCAGCTCGGCAGCTGCCTCTTTGTGAAGAGGTTATGAGTATCAAGGCTTTTCCGCACTATTGAGGGTCTCTCCTTTAGACCACATATTTTCTAATTTGTTGCTTACTTCCCCCCTACATTATTTTGAACACCTCTGTCTTAGTCCATTTTGTGTTGTTGTAACAGAATGCCACAGATGCAGTAATGTACAGATAGCAGAGGTGCATTTCTCACAATTCTGAAAGTTAAGAAGTCCAAGGCCAAGAGCCCACGTCTAGCCAGGGCCTCCTTCTACATCATAACATGGCAGAAGATATCACATGGGTGACAAGGATGGTGGCATCTCTTCTTTTTATGAAAGCCACTCCCATCAGGAGACCCTACCCTTGTGACATTACTTAACCCTACTTATCTTCCAAAGACCCTACCTTCAAATACCCTCAAGATGTGTATTTGGGGATTAAATTTCCAACATATGAACTGTTGGAGGACAAATTAAAACCACAGCAACCTCCATGTTGCTATAAGGAAATATAGTACATTGTCCCTGACAACTACATTCTGTCACAAACATAAAACAAAATTTACAAAGTCGCTCCTCCCATGATAGAGACCCCAGTTACTTCCAACTCTTCCAACCACTAAGAGCAAGCAGGGAGTTTGCTAGTTTGTATTCATCTCATGGATTTTGTAAAGGTTTGTAGGGTGTCTACCTTGGGATATAAAGCAATCACACATTTAAGTTTGTGCATGTTATACACATTGTCAGTTTACTCTCCAAGAACAAGGGAACCATTTTTATTCCCATCAACTGTCTGTCAGAATATAGTGTTGTTCAGGATCTGTGACGAAGCAAAACTGAATGACTAACAAGAGTTTAGAGTATTTTATTCTTTAATTGCCATGGTTCTACCTAAACTTCTTTTAGCATAAGCCAATTTTCTTAAAAATTGTTGCAATTATTTTTATTCTCACTAAAAATAGATTATGTATTACTTGGCCTAGTTAATACGACATTCCAAATCCCAGTTTTAATTTTAAATATGACTTCATTCTGTGAATAACTCATAATGTATAAAAGCTACCATGTGTATTTTTGTTTTCTATGTAACAACTCAAAGTTAATACGAAAGTTATAAGCCACCTATCGTTACAAAATATGTATAAACATGTACTTGGCAATAGGGCACTACTTAAGGAACCACCTTAAGAAATATCAGTTCCACTACAAAGTGTGCCGAATTTCAAAGGGTTCTGGGAGGCAGCAACAGGGAAGAAGAAAGAATAAAAAGAAACTATACCCAACATTTAAACCACAAAGAATGTGCTGGCCAGGTTCAGTTTGTTGGCAGGAAAAGATTTTTATAATTTCTTTTCCATAATTTAGCCTAGCTGGATAATTACATTTAGAAAAATAAGAGAATAACCACAGATGCATGTGTAATGGAATTTTAAAAACATACATATATCCCTCATGGAAATAAAAAGGGCAATAGAAGGCTATCATTATCAACTTTAGAACAAAAGTTGTATTCACTGCAAGCAAAAGAATAATTAAAATCAGCCAGGAAGACACAGAATGCCAATCTTAGCCACTTGTCCTTTCAGAAATCTAGCTTGGCAGTTGTCTGCCCACTCTCCTCGACAGTCAGAGGCATTTTTAAGAATAGATCATCTTCCACAGGTGATCTATTCTTTATTTATTTCCAAACCAGTTTCACCCAAAGAGTTCACAACTTTGTTTGAAGCAAACACTTGGGCTAAAATTACTCTCTGTTTTCTATAAATAGCTGAAACAGTCTGGGAGAGCAACATGCTGAAAATCAAAAGAGCGCCAGCTTCAGGGTCACACAAGCGGCAGGTGCACGAATTATATGATCCTGGGAAAGTTTATCGAGCTTCTCTCTGTGCAGATTCCAGAGTATAATCTGTTTCCTCGACTTTTCCAGCTTCTAGAGGCCACCTGTACTCCTTGGCTCGTGGCTGCCTCCAGTAATCACATCGTTCCCACTCCACCCTCTGCTTCTGTCATTACATCGTCTACTCTGATCTCCCCCACAACACACACACTCCGTTATTTATGAAGACCTTTGTGATTATATCAGGACCACCCAGAACCATGCAGAATAATTGCCTCATCTCACAAAGCTTCACTTAATCGCATCTACTAAATCCATTTTGTCACAGGGTCCAGGAATTAGACATGGACATCACTGGAGGCTGCTATTCTGCTGGCCACATTAGTTGTGTCATCAGGTGAGGTGCGCTTTGGCTGGGCCTGGGTTCCCTCACATGCAGATGAGAATGTTTCTTTATTTTGAGGATTAAATTGAATAACAAGGGTCAAGTCTTCAGCACAGGACCTGGCTCACAGAGCAAGTGCTCAATAATTGCAACCCACAACAACGTTAAAAATTTAAAAATAAATAAATGAGGGCTGGGGATTTAGCTCAGTGATTAGAGTGCTTGCCTTGCAAGCACAAGGCCCTGAGTTCGATCCCTGGCACACACACACAAAAAAAAGAATAAATAACAAGAATAATGACGTAAGCAGGCTGAGAGCTTTTAAAATTTAAATTGTTTTCATTTTTTCATTGCTCACCCCACATGTTTATGGTCATAATGAAACAATATATCACCTTGTTTCTTCTAGCTATGATCAAACAGGATTTTATACCATAAGAAAAAAGGACCGGGAAAAAAAAAAAAAAAGAAAGAAAGAAGGACTGCTTAGAGTTTTAGTAATAGGGTAAAAAGAGCAGCTAATTGAAATGATTGCATGAACCATACCTTAGCTGCAGAGATCGGCATCGGGGAATAGACAACATATACCAACGTCATATTTCAACATAACAGTCTAACAAATTTTGAAGTGTATACGTGGGCAAAACTTAGCTACACTAGTGTGTGTAACAAAATTGTTTAGAAAAAATGTATGAAAATAAAATTGCTGTACAATAGGAAACTGTTCTAAGTTGTGGGTGATTTTTTTTCATTGACTTAGTTTTATGGTCCAATATGTCTAGCTTTACATTTTATAATAGACCAAATCTAATGTCTGTCTGAGCATAGATTTGTTGGTTTTTCATTGCAACACAGATGAGCAGGTTGGGTCAGGACCTGCCTGAACTGGGCCCACCCACACGAGAACAAGTTGGTTTTAAAACCTGAGTCCGGAAAGAAGAAGTAGAGCTTTCCCAGTTCTCAGAAGTCCAGGAGCTACTTAGAGACTTTACAGGAAAGCAAGCAGGGGCCAGTGAAAATCTAGAGAGGTCTTGGATAATCAAAAGGAAAAAAAATTTAAATCTTGAGTTGGATGCAGACAGAACTTGAATGGTTAAAGTCATCAAAAAATAAAAACGTTCTGAATAAAAGATCTTTCTCAAATGGAAAGAAATCAAGAGACGGAAGGTGGGAAGGGAAAGGGGATGAAAAAAGGAATTAAAACACGTTAGGCATGTGTGCCAACTCCACCCGAGGAATGCAAACCTCACACGCTACAAAGCCTAAACTACACAATCTGTGTACTGCCACTCTCGATATTCGCATTCATTCTCCACACCTGCACTTAGGTGTGTAAACTATCCATTCTGGTGAATTCAGACACACTGACCCGAAATCGTATCAGATGGTGGTAAGCAGGGGCACAGAGAGCGGAGGATGAGTCTCCTAATGCTGTACTTCAAAAGAGTGCGATTTTCCTCAAGTAAGTACACCTGGGCCCTAGACTGACCACTCCACTAATTAGGGATGTGACCTTGAGCAGATCAATTTTTTTCTCAGAATTTATTCTCAGAGATCAAATTAAAATCTATCACTTCCTGGAATAGCAGGGGGAGGAGTCGGGGGAGGAAGATGAATGGGGGAAAAAAAAACCTTACTCCTCCCATAATATAAATTTTAACTCCTTTGCCCATTTATATTTCCTCATAAGATTTGTCTCAAGAAAGGCTTCTACTGTCTTTTATTAAAATGTTTGAACTCATTTTTGATGAGATGAGTTCAAAAACGTTTCCAAATTCAAACCATCTCTTTAAAAGGACCTTCAACAGGTGTGGATGCAGGGAGTGGACAAAGCCAGGAGACAAAGGATTCAAGGGTGAGGGCCATATAACAAAGACCAAGTGCCAGAGAACACCCACAGGACAGCTAGGAAGCTTGTATATCTGGTTCTATGTCTTGTCTTTCCACTTTTCGGGGAAATTCCTACCACCCACATTTCTTAAGAGCAGGATATGCTTTCTTGTGGCTATACAGACCAGGTCAATCGGGCAAATATTAGACTCTTAACTATTGCCACACCCAAAGTTTTGGAAGGAAAGCAAAGGCCTGACACATATACACATTTCTTTCCTTCCGTCACATCTGACTTAGTTGGCTACCAAAAGTATGGAAAAGAAAAAACCAAAAAAGGGCAGCAAAACATCTGTTTTTGCTCAATCAAGTATGGTGATGAAAAGAAAAGTCGACACTTGTGTCTAGTTGCTTTTCTTCCTGACTCTGAAAACTTGTCTACCTAACTCCTCCTCGATCCTGGATATTAATGGTAACGGCCTTTATTAGTTCACAGCACCTATGGGCCAAGTGTAGTACAAGAAGTTTTCCACAAAAAAGCTTATTGAGTCTCACCTCACCCCTCCCTACTTGCTACTAGAGACCCATTTTAAAGATAGTAAAGGCAAGAGTCAAGAAATGTAAATAATTTGTTCAGTCTCTCAGAACTGGTCAAAGATGAGTACAGAACTCAGGCCTTGAGCCGCCTGGCTACAAAGACTATTTTTACAATGTGGGCAAAACAGAGTTATTGCACAAGCCATTAGGTGTACAATCAAAACCAGGAAATTCACGCGGTAGTCAAATAACTACCAATTTGCTCCCACTAGCTAATTATGCTTTAGTAACAAATGTATTTTGAGTAATAACAGAGTATATAATTTCTTTCTTCAAAATGTCTTCCGAAGATCATGGCTGTTAGCAGGGGTAACTATTTTCTATTTTGGTCTGGCTTTAATTTGAGTAATAGCGTGATTGGACATAGATATTTATGACATTTATTAAAAGCTTTTATTACTAATTTTGCCCAGAAAAAAATTCTAATGGAGATGTATTAGAGAATTTCCATAAAATTCATGTCCAGATTTAATGGATGTCTAAGGTATCATTATTAACGGGAATGTTCCATATACTAGGATTCTTTGATTAGAGATTAGATACAGTTAGATCAGTACTTATTTAAAACTGGATACATGCCAAAGTATCCAGAAATTCAATTTGAAGGCATTCTAGAGGGTAGTGCTTTATTTGGGTTGTATCTTTATGATGCCAAAAGAAAAGCTGCAGTTACAAAAATCAATTGATTTGGTCAGCAGCCAGGTGATCTAAAGTCCATATCATGCTTGTTTTGCTTCCTGCTGATCCCTACATGAAGCAGGCAGTGGAGTCAAGATGAGTTTTTAATCTGTAATCGTTGACCACAGCCATCCTCACTGGACCCACAGCCCGGGTCTCACACAATTCTTCTCAGCCCAGATCAGACCGATGGACTCAGTGAGACTTCAGCTTCCTTCAAGACCTCAGACTCCACGTCTGCGACTCTGGTTAATGTGGGCACATATCATGCCTCCCTCCATCCTGTAAACAGCATATCAGAAACACTGGGTGTGAGGCTTCTTGATATTACACATTCCTCCAACCTTGAAATTACGAGAGAGTACCTTCCTTCCCAGATTGAGAAGCCCCCATTTAGAGCTAGCTTCGAAGGGTCCATAAAAAGCAAAATATGAGCAGCTTAGCTTTAATTCTTGCTAAGGTATACTGACCTGTTCTCTGCACCCTAAAACAACTAAACATAGCCTGCGGTGGTCAAAAATATCAAAGAAAAGAAGAATTATAAGTGTTTCTGACCAAGTTACAAACAGGATCGAGTTTCAGTCCTCTTATTAACTGCAGATAACTTTCTGTTTTGGTAGTCACGGGCTCACCAATCCCTGGAAACCTTCGGAAGCAAAGCAGAGGAAGAACCACTGTATTCCAGGGTCAGCGAGTGCTATGGGTTAGAGGCTTCCTCAGAGAGTTTTCAGAGGTGTTGAAACATCAATTCCTTAAGATTATGTATTAACAGTATTTGAGAGGTGGGACCTGCTGCCATGTTCTGATGCACAAGAAGGTGATCACCAAATGCCGGCACCATGCTCCTAGACACCCATGCCTCCAGAACCAGGAGCTAAATAAACCTCTATTCTTTGCACACCACCCAATCTCTGGTACTCAGTTTTAGTAACAGGAAACAGGCCAAGAGAAGGAGTGTTTCCACTGTTGTCAAAACTTGTCTCTAAGATTCTCCTTTTTCAGGTCTCGGTTCTTATTTTCTAAGCAGCAAACCAGTAGCCCCCAGGTGAATTTTGTTTGGCTCACACAGCAGTACCCCAAACAGTAAATAACGCAAATGAACAAAAAAACTGAATTAGTTGCTAGCTCTCAGAAATTGTAAGAATTTATAGAAAATGTGGATTCCTAGCTCCTCTGAAAATTTCAGAATACATGGTACCACTTAGCTCAGGTTCCCCACGGGAGCATTCAGAGGCTGTGCTCAGTTTACTGAGTCTCGGCCCTTCTCCACCTGGATGCTAAATCAAGCTTTTCTTACGCTTGGTTCACTTGGCTCATCAGTATTTCTTACATGGTAACATATGGGTATTTGATTTTGCAACCCCAACCTGAATTTACACACCTGGATGTAATCTCAGACATGATCTTCTCTAGTCACTTCCTTCTACAAATGAGAAACTGGAGATCCAGAGAAAGGAACCGACTTGCCCCAAGTCATTTGTCTTGCTGGTGGCAGAGCTGAGAGTAGATTCTGTCCTTCCTTTAATCACAACTAAGATCAACCTCACTGGCAGTCTAGCCACTAATATCAAGAATAGATAAACAATACTGAACCCTTGCTATAAACCTGGCACTGTGTTTATCTCCTTTTATATGCGATTTCATTTCATTCTCAGAGCAATGCTATGAATGATATGTTCGTGTTGAAGCCAGTGTACAGATAAGGACGACTGAGGCTTGGAGAGTATGGAATCAGACCAATGACACACACCAAGGCAAAGATTCATAACTGAAATTTCAGAACTCAGTCTCTTAATTACAGTACAGTCTGACTCACCTTCCTTTATGCAAAGATTCACTCAGCAAACCTGCGAACTTCTGTTGTGAGCCCTGCACAGTTCTGGGCGCTGGGGACAGAGAAGGGAAGATCCAAAGAGGCTGCCCTCATAACTCGTACCCTCTAGGGGTGTCCCTGGCTGCCTGTGGCATCACAAGCTATTTAATTTTATGCCATTTTACTTTGCTAGCCATGTCTCACATACGTAAAAATATTCTGCCCGCATGTTCCCCTGAGTTCAGGAATTATTCTTCTCTCATATCACCCAGAGCATCGCCGAGCCCAGGGGGGTTGTCTCCTTGTAGGTGCTGCATAAATAACATTGATCCAAATACAAATGAAGACAGAACAGAAAGAATGACACAAAAAGAAAGCGGGGCCTTTGTTCTTGCAGGGATTCCGGTGGAAGGCTAAGAAGCACACCTACCGTTCCAGGTTGTCCTTCCAAGAACAAGAGTTTGCCTATCTAACAGTATTTGTTCAGATGCCAGCATATTTACAGGCTCCCCCCCAACCTCTCTGGCTCGCCCTTCCCATCACTGCAGAATCTTGTAATTTGGCTGATGGCATAAACATGAACACATTTATGTGTCTTGTAGATGCTGGTGTTGCTCTCTTCATTAGGGAACACCGGCCTCTTGGCCGTGGGCTCCTAGCCAATCAGTGTGCTCAGGATGCAAAGCAATTGGAAGGACCCATGTGCAGTCTGAGTAGAAGAGGGTGCCTCGTTACATCCGACCCAAAACAGAGCTGTTCTTTGCCCAGGAAGTGGACAGCCTCCCAACCTCCTCTTGGCAATGAAATCATCCAGTCACTCTGTGATGAGAACTCACTCGGGCCCTCAGCTGATGGCTGCTGTCAGCCAGAAAAGCATCTGCGGACTGCAGAGTTCAGGTGCCCCAGTCACCAGCTCCGCTGGAGCGGGAGCCAGAGCAAGACACCAGAAGGGGAATACGCAGTGTCCGGTCTAGTCACAGTCTCCTACACAAGCCATGAACGCCCTCCCCAAACTGAGACAGCTCAGCAGCACAGGTCAGTGGACAGTCAAAGTGCATCAGAAAAGCAAACTTGACTAGTTTCCTGGCTTCAAAAAGACTATAAGAAGCAATTTATCTTCCAAATCATTGTTTATACGTCGGTAGATATTCACAAGGGTGAATATCTAATATGCTCCTGGCTCACATATATCTACTAAACACTCCAAATTCTTTAACAAATCTTCACAAACGTATTAAAGTTAATATTTTCAAACTTCTAAAAAATACGTAAATGGAAACAGCCTAGGCTTTGAGATTATACGGACCTATATTTTCTTTCAATTTGAATATTTTTTCTACCAACCTGCTAGTCCTGTGACAGTTATTCACTAGCAACTTCTGTAACATCTTTAAACATATATGTATTTATATATCTTCATGTTCTGGAAAGCAGTCAATCAACAGAGACTTTTATTTTAATCTTGTACATTATTAAAAATTATTTTTGAAATTGACTTTCTACTCCAAAGAAAAAAGTAGCCATATTCCCTTTAATTGTATATGTTAATAAAGAACTGGTATTCACTTATTTCACTGAAGGCAAAATACTAATAGACCCTAAAAGATCTATGTAAAATGAACAATTCAGAGGAGAAGTGTTTATTTCTATTTTTTATTTTACAATTGTTAACAATTACAACATTTACATATTAGCACAGTTACAGAAAATAGTAAAATTCTAACCTAAGGAAGTGCTTGAATTTGAGAAAAATAATTAAAATCAAAAGTAATATAAAAAGATTTTAAAGATTTCAAGGTGGATGTTTTTCAAAATATGGAAGTAGGGAAGAAAAAGATATATATGCAAAACAGAGAAGAATTAAAAGTTGCTGCTGTGAAATCAGCCAATAACAAACGCTGGAGGGGCTGTGGGGAAAAAGGAACCTTCTCCACTGTTGGTGGAAATGTAGACTGGGGCAGCCGCTATGGAAATCAGTGTAGAGATTCCTCAGGGAACTAGGACTAGAGATCCCATTTGACCCAGCTATTCCACTTCTTGGTATCTTCCCAAAAGAACTAAAAGCATCATTCCGCAGCGATATATGCACACCCATGTTTATAGCAGCACAGTTTGTAATAGCTAAATCTTGGAAGCAGCCCAAATGCCCATCAACAGCAGAATGGATAAAGAAGATGTGGGTTTTTTTAATATATATAATGGAGTACTACTCTGCCATAAAGAATGATAAGCTTCAGATATTCCTAGGTAAATGGATGCATCTTGAGACCATACTCTTAAGTGAAATAAATCGGACACATATGTTTAAATATCGCATAGTTTCTCTGGTGTGAGAAACTGAAGTATATATAAAGACTAAAATGTATTATATTGGGAAAGGGAAGAAAATGTCCAAATGGGAAAGGGAATAAGGGAGGGGGAAAGGAACAGAGGGACAAGAGAAACAAGAAATGGAAGGAAAAAAATGGAAACAAAGCTTTTGTAAATAGGGAGGGAGGAGGGGGTGAGGGGAGGGGAATGGGAAAAAAAGAAGCAACAAGATATATCATGTACAGGTACAAATCCCCTATGATGAATGCCATCACTATGTACATCTAAAATGTACCATTAAAATAAAATTTTTAAAAATTTTTTAAAAAGTTACTGTTGTGATTCATCAAATTTAGGAAAATGACAACATAAAGAGAGTAAGAGACTATAAATAACCACATTAAGAAGCATATAGACTATAAAAATATCTTTAATTTCTATTATTAGCAAAACCAAAAACATGTACAACAAATATCAAGAATAAAATGTAACCTCAAAAATCACAATTTGAATCCTATCTTAAAACAAAATTAAATATATAAATACTTTTTAAATAATTTTTGTTTGTGTGCTGGGGATAGAACTCAGGGCCTTGAGCTTAGTAGGCAAGCACTCTAACCAATGAGCTAAATCCCCAGTCTGCTAAATAAATTTTTTAAAAGAAAAAAAATTACATTCTAAGTCAAGCTTGATTTGATACCATCGTAGTGCATGAGAAGAGAAGATCCTTCTAATTCTCTATTCCTACCACCTTTTAAATTTCTATGCATAATTAAATTCAGACATCAATTCTTCCACTTCAGTATTTTGTGGGATGGCGGGTATACATGTGAAAAATGCGAATGAAAATAGATTCAGAATCTAAATTATTCAGACACCGAGGTATTTTCTTTTATTCAAAGCAATTTCCTGTTGTCTTTTCTATAATATGTGGATCTTAAAATAGTACTCAGAATGTCTTCAATTTGAATTAAAAATCAATATTGGCTACTTTTTCTATTCAAAAGCCAAGTGCTGATATGAAAACGTATCCGTTAAAAAGCATCGTGGCATAAAGTCATTGAGGTAATCCTCTGGCTGTTTCAAATGTGTTGAATTTTCTTTCAAGTCTTTATTAATGGAAATTTTGTTACCCTTTTTAGGTTGTTTTGGTTGCGAGCAACAAAATGAATGTTTGCAAAACACGAAGCAGTACCTCACAAATTCAAAAGGGTTGAACAAGGATAAGAAGAGTTGGAAAAGAGGAATTCCATATTTCCCCTCTAAAAAACACATTCTCAACAGGTGTGATACTACCTTAAGAAGGCAAAAGGCAAAAAAAAAACCTTTGATTCCTGGGGAAGGGACAAAAATCTGACCAATAATAAAGCACAGCTATACACACATATAAACAAATACTTAGTAAATCGATGGTATTGAAACTTTGTAGGAACAGGTGCCATTAGGAAAATAACTTCTTAAAAGGCTCTTAAGAAACCTGAGTTCACAGTTCTAATCCATCTACCATTGTTGACAGTCAACTTACAGATTTTCCATTTCACACTGATGGGCTTCTCAAATTCTGATTCTACATTTTTAAGAGTCAGAGGATGTTAATGAGCCCTGGACAGAGTCTCAGGGGGATGTATTACATGTATCATTATTGGGAACTCGTTCCTATGTCCCAAACGCGATTCACAAAGAAGACGGGGAGCAGTCACCCCAAGAGGTGTCTAATATTAGAGTCCGTCATGTACCTCTTCCTTAGCACATAGCACATTTTTGATGCATGTTAGTTTTTTATCCTTCTAATTTTTCTCAGTGCTTAGGAAATAGGAAAGAGGACTTGCTTTCGTAATTCTCGAAAACTTTTGTCTCTGTTCTGTTGCTTTGTCTTTCTGATAATAACATCCCATTTTAATTCATTCTGATTTATAATAAAGTTATAATACTAGTATCTATAGGATTTCTATGATGTTTCTTTTCTTTACTCCTGATATTGATAATTCATGTCGATTTTCTTTGTCGGTTTCCTAAGAGTTTCTTAATGTCACTAGTGTTTTCAGAGAACCAGCTTCTGATTTGTTTACATAACATATGTTTGTTTTCTATTTCATTAATTTCTCATTTTATCTTTATCTTTTTTGTATTAGTTACATTTCCTGTTACTGAGTCACAATACGCACAGCTATCACTTAGAGGAGAGGTTTAATTTGGCTCCTGGTTTCAGTGCAAGTTAGGTGGCTCCACAGCAGAGACATCAGCAGGAAGGTGTAGTGAAACAAAGCTGCTTAGTTCATGGCGGCCAGGAAGCAGAGCAGGGGAGCAGAGGAATAGCACCAGAGAGGAAAGGGCCAGACGCCAAATACAGACCACAGGATCGAACGTCCATAATCCACCCAGGCACATCTGGAAGTGTGTTTTACTAAGCACCTGGACAATTCTTAATCCACTCAAGCTGACAAATCAAAATTAATGGTCACGCCTTTCTATTTCTCTTGTAATTTCCTTTTTTTTTTTTTCCCAATATCCTGAGATAAAATATAAGAACTTTGAATTTTAGCCTTTTCTCTTCTCAGGCATATGCAAGGCCATGAATTTCCTGCAAAACTGAATTTTATACTAGAAGTTTTATGTTATAGTTTCATATAATTTGGTATAAATAAATAAATTTCAATTTGTATTGTGATTTCTTCTTTCACCCGCGGGATACTTAGAAGTATGCTGATTAATTTTCAAATACTTAAGGGTTTTCGAGTTATCTTTTTGTACTTATTTCTAGATTAATACAGCATATAGTACACACAAGTTCAATCTTTTGAAATGTGTTGAGACTTGCTTCAAGACCAGGAAATACATGGTCCATATAGGTAAATCAGCACTCCGTGAGTACTTGGAAAATATTTATATTATGCAGGTGTCTACTGCAGAATTTTAGAGACATCAATTAGGTCAAGTTGCTAGATAATGTTGCTAGACTCTTTTATACTATTACATATTTTTTTCCAAGGATTCTGATAGTTGTGTTAGAGTAAGCTGTATTACAATAATTGCTTATTCTAACAGTTTTGGCTATTTATTCTAACAAATCCAATTATAATTATAGATTTTTTTCATTATCTTATTTTACTTCAGCTAGATTTTGCCTTATATATTTTGTGACTATGTTATTAACCTTATAAAAAATTGTATATTTCTTTTCAGTTAGTCCCTTGAGCATTATTAAATATCCTCATTTGTCACCAATAATACTTTTTATCTTCACATCTTCTTTGTCTGATATTGGTATAGATATTCCAGCTAACTTCTGGTTACTATGTATACAGCCTATTTTCTTCCATTTTGCTATTTTCAAATTTTCTGTATCCCAATATAAAAACTATTTTTATGAGCAGCACATAACACAGTTTGTTAGGATGGTACCAGGAGTTAAAATGATGTTGATTTAAAGAAAATAAGCAAGAGCAATATTTCCTGCACACCTGAGCTTATTAAATACGATACCTACATGTAGATGAGGATAGGGGTGAGTTAGTACGTGGACCAAGAACTAGGAATTTGAGACTAATCATTAATATGGCAAAATAGTTTAGAGTATAGATTCTCCCTAGCTCTTATAGCTTCTTGCCAGCAGTGGCCAGGACAATCGTTCCATAACCAATTTGCTAAAACCAGAGAAAGTTGTAACCCTGAGTTGTATGTAGATGAAGTATAAGAAGTTGGATTTCATTGATATTAGAGAAATTTGTTTGCCTAAAACAATGCACATAGAGTAGTAAAGTAGTAAATTCCCCATAGCAGTTTCTTAATGGAAAATACTGGTTATACTACAGCCATGTGGAATTTTTCATTCATAAATCTCCTATCTGACTCCATGTTAGATCTAAACTCAGGAGAATTCCATTTATAGTTATTACCCTGTGAATAGTGGAACCTGGAATTAAACTCTGAATTGGTCTTACATTTTCCACACCATCTCTTGGGTGACCAAACCTCTTAAAATAAATGATACAACAAGGTTCAGAAAATCATTCTTCCTCCAGATATAATGTAGTGTAGAAACTACCAGAAAGTGACAATTGTTCAGTCACAATCCACTTAGTTCAAATGATCTAGAGAGGGCCACAGAACTAAACAATGACAGACTATACTCTTACTTTTTTATTTTTCCTGAAACATAATAAAGAAGACCTAGGCCCATCCATATAGATTTATTTTGCAAAATAATACACCAGGAAATATTTGAATGTACTAAGTATGTCAATGTAGCTGTACAGTTAAATGTTATAACCTCTGAAGTCAAGAAGTTCAAATTTATAGTCACCACATTAAGCATAGATGTAAAGGCATTAAAGTTAACACCATATAGAGTCATATAAAATATTGCATGTGCAAAAGGGCTGAGTTATGTTCATACTGGGAACCATAATTTAGAATTTCCTGACTTCTGAACATGTAACACATCATAGTAATTGATCTAGCTCCTTGGAGCTAATATAAAATACCTTGTTAACATGTTTTCTACACAATTCTTTCATCGTTTACCTTTTGGCTCTTGGAGAAACAATTCATCACACTCAAATGTTTTCACACACCTGCACAAAGTTAATATAGCAGTAGAAAAGCCAATGCAATCAGCAGTGAATGAAAAGATATGTAAATCATGTAAGAGTACGGTTAGTGTGGACACTTGATCTGGATTATGCAAGATGACACTTTGCCTTGGGGGTTAGTGCTCTGTTTTTCTTGTCTTACCACAATGAGAGCCTCATAATTCTGCTAGATGCTGTGAAGTACAATGTATCATGGTAGCTTATGAATAGCAGAATATCTATAGACTTAGTAAAGCTAATGTATAAGAGAAAAGGAAGATGGCCTATTTCATGAAGAGATGTTCTATGTTAATTTTATGGTACTGTGAGACAATCGTACCCTTTAAGGCAATTCTCTCCCAAGTGCCAAGACTATGTGAATCTTCTCTTAACTCATCCATTGTCCTTCTTTCCATTTGTCTGCATCTTCAATTCACTACATTCTCCTTCATGCACAGACCTTGCTGCTTTGCTCCTTGCCAGACAAAGAAAACCACTAGCCCACAGCTCTGAAGAGATTACTACATTCCAGGCCCTGCTTAAAGACCCTTATAAACACTGATTCATTTAACCCAGTCTTGGCAAACTGTAACCTATAGGCCAGACAGCTCTTTTGGTAATGTATTTTAGGAACACAGCCTCATTCATTAATCTAAAGATTGCTGATGGTTGTTTTCACAGGACAACAGCAGAATTAAGAAGTTACAATGCTTAAAACTAGTGAAGCTGAAAATATTTACTATCTGGTATTTATAGAAAAGTTTGCCCACTGTGTTAGTCAGCTTTCCATAACTATGACAAAATACCTGAGAAAAATAATTTAAAGGAGGAAAGATTTATTTTGACTCATAGTTTCAGTCCATAGCCAGCTGGGCTCCATTGTTTTTAGACCCTAGGTGAGACAGAAACATCATGGTGGAAGACTGTGGCAAAGGAAAGCTACTTGTCTTCTTGGCTACTGCTATTTGGCGGCCAGAAGCAGAGAGAATAAAAGAGCTAGCCAAGAAGGGGACAGGTACAGTAGCACTATCAAATTATGATCTCCCTTGATGAAAGCAGGGCCCCTTACGATCCAAACACTTCCCAAAAGCTCATCATTTGGCAGCTATGCCTTCAACACATAAGTTTTAGGGGACATTTCCAGTACAAACCATAAAATCTACCCTAAAGTACAAGATCTGCCTCTGTGTTCAGAAAATCTAATTCTCTAAGTCATGTGTGAGAAAGCTAGAATTCTTTAACAGAATTCCTGGTTTTCAGAAAGGGAGACAATTTCAATAAGAGGACAACTCTCCATGCCTATAACTTATGCCTTGGAACAATCATTATGCAGCAAGTACCAAGGACACTGCTCAATACAGGTTCTAGTTATCATTTTTTCATCTTTTGTGTTCCGTTCCGCACTCACTGACCTTGCTCAGACTTCAGCTTTTTTCCAATTTTCCATCAGTCCAACAATGGCCACCAGCACCCCGGCAGAGGAGGGCAAGAGCAACCTACAGCTCTAATTGCTTAATGTAGTCTATTTGCAACTCAAAGAAGGGAGCTGTATATATTTTGTAAATTTCCACAGACCAAAAGCCGGCCTACAGAGCTCTATTACCCTTTCAAAACAGGCACATGCATCTCCCTGGCCTGGGAGAGAAGGCAACCTCCTCTGGCCCTTCCTAGAGTGTCTTCCTATGCCCATAAGCTACTCCCTGGAACCCTCACGGGCTTCCCCACAGACATGTTTTAGCTACATCTTCAAATTGCTAAAACATCTGGGGCTAGAAAAGCATTTAACTAAAATTATTTTACCCTGATGCAATGCCAAACTTCTAAATAGAAGCAGCTGTGTATTAGTCTACTCTGGCTGCCATAACAAAATACTATAGGCTGGGTAGTTTAAACAACAGCCACTTACATTCTCACAGTTATGCAGGCTGGAAGTCTGCGATCAGGCACCAGCATGGCTGAGCTCTGGAGAGGGCTCTCTGCCTGCCAAGAGAAATGTCCTCCTATGGTAAAAGGAGCTAGAGCAAGCTCTCTAGTGTCTCTTCACGAAAGACCCCTAATCCCAACCTAATCATTGCCCAAAGGTCCCATTTCCAAATGTATGAATTCAGTCCACAAGGAGCTGATCTCTAAGATTAAGTAGACCAGACTTTTGGTGTCCAGAGGGTAATATGCTGGGCAGAGTTTCACTGAACCGAGTAAGAGAAGCTGCCCAACCTGCAATTCTATCAGCCTCTCAAGCTGCTTAACACGTCCTCCTATGAGCCTCTCTCTGAAGGATGCCACACCAGGCACATCTATGTGGGTGCCGCAGGCTTTGTGCATTTGAAAGCTTTCCCTGAGATTAACATAAATCCTGACCGGCTGAACCAGGATAAATGTGTGCCAGACACTTCTTGCTCTTGAGGATGCAGAGACTCGGGAAGTACATAACAGAATTCCAAAGAAAAGCCAGGATCACATGACCAGTCACCATTAGAGTTGTCTCTGATATTGTTGAGTCACAACTACCCCAAAGCTAATTGCCTAAAAACACTAAGTCTTTGTCATGGCACAGCTGAGTTGTTCAGTTGACTTAGGGCCGATGTGACTTCTTCTTGGCTTGATTATATGTCTACAGTCAGGTTGGTGGGTAGGCTGGAATAACCTCAGTACCAGTCTGGTAGCTTTCTGGATGTCACCTAAAATAACAGTAGTGACTGGGCCATCTGGGAGCACAAGCTTATTCTCAAATGGATAACAAAGTCTAGCACTGAGCAGAAGCGCACAGGCCTTCTGGGGTTCAGGGTCAGGACTGACACACTGAAGCTTCAGCCACCTCCGCCAGTCAAAGGGAGTCAGATAGTAACCTTAAATTCAAAGGCTGGAAATGTATTCCACCTCTTGACAAGAGAAGCCAAGGGTGGATACAGGATGGGGTGAAGAACAGCAGCCATCTTTGCAATCCACCAAAGGAGTGCAATCTGGGAAATAGTGACTGTTAGTAAACAAATTAGTTTTAATCACCCACTTTCTCTCCATGCACCGCCCCGTCCTCAACTGGCGAATGAACACAGAGCACCGGGTGGTAGAAAACAGTGATCTGGAAGACCGAGAGATGGAGGGACTGTGTTCTGTTTGTCAATTGCACACCAATGAGCTGTGTCGCCATGGAACCAGTCGCTTTTTCCTTCTTTAAGCCTCTGACTTTCTGTTCTGAAAAGGAGTGTGATAGACTCCTTAATCTTAATCTTAACTAGTATGATAGCCTGATGGAATCAAGAGTCCAGCAGCCTCTACTACTTGGTTCAGTGAAATTCTGCCTATTGGATCACCCCTGGGCACCAAACGTCTGGTCTACTTAATCTTAGAGATCAGCTACTTACAGACTGAATTTGTATGTTTGGAAATGGGGCCTTTGGGCTCTAGTATTCTGGAAGTCCTACATTTAAATCAGATTATTCCTTCTCGACATTTCCGCTTACATCCCCACCTACAGCACTGTGCTGGAGGCACAGACATAGAATTCTCTAACACTCACAATTGTTCTTTGTTCATGATAGAACTGAATATTGATTGACCAGTTAACTCTAGGTCAGCCTTTTCCACTGAGATTGTGGATTCCACTTTTCCACTCGGCAAATTAGAGCTCAGAAAGACAACCCTGTTGGGTTGGTGGGTGCCATTTTGGTGGGTGCCATTTTGGTGGGTGCCATGTTTTCTGAGTCTGCTCAAATTGAGTCCCCATCAGCAGGGCCACAGTTTATGTCCCCACAGCCCAGAAGTAGGAGGATGTGCTGTTGAGGAAAAGACAGCACATATTTGTCTTGTCCTTGTCTCAGGAAGTTAGACTTGCTTTTCTCCTGATTCCATTTTCTGTCCTCTGGCATGTAAAAAATGTTTTGATAGATAACTGGCACACTGTACAGAATTACTGAATTGGCAAATTTAAGAGGCATATGAGAAATACAATCCCCTCGCTTGAAAATGAATATTTTCTATAAGATACTGACCCCAGGCAGACGACATCATACTTTTCGTAACAGCAAAAATTTCTTCATAGTGGCTCCATAACTACTAAAGCTTTGCATTCTGTAATCCTCGCTACTGTATCTGGCACAAAGTATGTGTTCATCAAATACTTTATAAATCCAAGTCTATTTGGGGAAAAAGAGATTTACTGACTATATTAAGATTGTGTTTGTGTGTTGCCAAAACATCTAGTTGAAAAATGAAAACTCCAATCATTTCGATGCCTAATTATGCCACACATTCAGACATCTGGGAAACATTTGGAGCATTTTGCTCTAGCCCTGAATGTTTCGGTGTCCTGCAGAGGCAAGCCTCAGGAAATGGCTGTGGGTGTTTGTGGTGAGGGGCATGTGCAATGTGGGAGGTAGTATTTTGAAAGTGGCTTCTGGGAGTGAGCGTGCTGGTAAAGTTGAACTGGAAATCGGTTCACTCCCCTGTGCTCACTACCATGAAAATTTTGGTCAGCTTTTTTTTTTTTTTTAATCACAGTGAGGCAATTAACAGCAAGAGTCACCTCAATGTCTATTTTTCTTTGGTGAACCATTTTATATCAAAAATCCCGCAAGACACAGAGTTTAAGAAAATCAGTCTACAGAAACTCAAATAAGAATTAACTATCACAAATAGAAAACGGTGACAGCTTTCAAGCTATATGGAAAAATATTTATAACAAGTGGCTAACCTGGAAAAAAATAGATCAAATATCCCACACATTGGCAATACAAATAGTTAAAGTATAAATGAGGAATGTCTGGCCTCCTCTAGGGAGATGACTTGTCTGGTCGTGGTTATGCCCCACAGGACACAAGGGCACTGACCTCTTTCCACCCACCATGGTCCTTCAGATGCAAGCAGTTTCACCAGGCTCTTGTACCACTCCCTAAAACCCAAGTCTTTTATAAATTCATTTGTTCCTTGGTTTGTGAGCTTCTTCTATGCCAGTTACCAGCTCACAATGTCTGTCTTTGAAGGACTCTCACAGCTAAATAGGGTAGGGAGATATGTCAGTAAATAATTCTTAAGTATAAATTTAGTATTTTTGCTTTCTTTTTTTGGATTTTTCAAAGATAATTTGACAAAATGTTACAGGTCTTTTCAGCAATCTTGGGTGGCCTGCAACACATTAGTGCTCAGTCCTAATCCCCCTGTGACAAGTGAGGCAAAAGGGAATATCTGAAATGAGGAAGCAGAAAAGAATTCTAGAGACAAGAGTCCTTGTTTACTGAGGGACAGTCCTTTTAGCTACACACATTCTCAAAATGGGGACTTGCCACTCAAAACAAGGTGAGAGAGAACCTTCAAAGCATGCATCTTCATAGGAAGATAGAACTACAAACCCAAGAAGCTAATTCCAGTTTCCTCCAAACTCTTATCTGAATCCTCACAATTCATTCATCTCCATATCCCAATTGAACCTTGTTTTTTTTCTCATTTTGCAGTTTATACAGGATTCAATAATGAAATTGGACATCTTGTTTCTTTTCCAAATTAAATATTATTTATTTTCCAATTAAATATTAGAATACAAAATTATTGGCAAATATTTCCCCTACCTATTGGTTCATCATTTTATTGTTCCTTACCAAGTGAAAGTTGTGAAGGACTCAGAGACTGAAGAGTCACAGTTAAGAAACCTTTTTCATTTGCCCATTATTTGGGGGGATTGCAAAGTCTCTGTGGCTGGAGATGGCAGAGAGCTAATGAGAATTTGTTCTAAAACAGTGATATTAGGTATAAAAGCTATGCATCCACATTCAATTTAGATCTTTCATTGGTTCACAGCTTTCACTGCTGACTGAACTCTCCTCTAGAAGGTAAAGAGCTACAGTAAACAAATTCCAGGTGTTCAGATTTAATGAACTACCTGCAGCATTTTATTTTTTAAAGGATTTTCTATAAACTAGGTCTAGTTAAATTATTTATCAAAGGCTACTAAAAGGGGTTACCTGGAATAGTGTGTGGAAGAATTTAGGAACTCCAGGTCAGGGTAGAAGTAGTTTTTCTGTGATCTCATTTACACATACATGAGCCCAAATATTACTGATTGCCAGCTGTCTTGTGTCAGCTTCTCACTCCCCTTACAATTGCTTGTTAATACACTAGAGAAAAAATTCCAAAAGCTAGGACCCAGGCAGGTGTCTCAATTTGTTATATCCCAAGTTGACTTGGATGGTAATTACATAATAATCTCTTTGATGAATTTTTCAACTTGTAGATTTTTCTGCATTTTAAGCCATGATAGAAAAATTATGTGTCAACAACATAGCCAATTGAGGAATAGTCATTTAAGGACAAAAACAAGGTAAGCAGAACACATGAATAATCAATATATCTTGGGCAGGAAAAATTTGGCACATTTCAAAGTGGAAAGGAGACTAGTATTGAAGAAAAACAGAATTTTCCATAAGTTCAAATTGTACTTCACTTTCCAAATGTGTGCCCTTTGAAATGATTAAGGTTTTTAGCAATCCAGAATAAAGGAGCAAAGAGTAAAGAAAATAAATCTTTCCCTATTCAAAATTTGCAATATTGAAACTAGCCAACAAAAACACGGGATCACTTGGACCCAGCTCTTGGCCATAATTGAATTAGAATGTGTTTAAATTCTTACTGGCGTGGTATTTTACACCAAGTTTGAAACACACACCTAAACACTCAAGCCATCATGAGTTATTAACATAAAGTGCCCAATAACTGGAGAAGTATCGCAGCATATTATCACTCCTCTCTGGCTAATGAAACCAATCATCCTCTCTAGTGCTTTAGCCACACAAACCAAAATCACTCTCCTTGTAGCTTGAAAGGTTTTGGAAAGCATCGAAGCAGCTAAAAGGCAGACTTTTTGCCTGATAAAACAACTCTGAAATAAATGTTTGGTTGTTTTTACTAACGTGTGTGTGTGTGTGTGTGTGTGTGTCTTTATAAGCTTCCCCCATGCCCATTTCTCCGTGTAGAATAAAACTTTATTCAGATCTCAAGAGACACAAACAGCATGACCACAGTTTACTAATTGCTACTGGAAAGCGTCTATCCCAGAGAAGATTACAGTTTAGAAACCAAGCCTGCCTGTTTATTTATCAACCTTATTATTTTGACAAGGATTTGATGTGCATACATTAAATGGCTGTTGGTATTAGGTTATGGAGGACTGAAGAATTCAAAGCAGTAAGAAATAGTGTAGGTATCAATTAACTAACTGTATATTAGAAGTTTTAATTAAAATTAGGAATGGCTAACCTCTTAACTTAGCAGGATTCATGGGCCAGCATTGGGAATCGGGGCTTTGGCAAGAGCCACGGTCTCTCCTCTCTAGACGTTTTGGCGTAGACCCAGGGTACTTTTGCCAAATATGTCTCACTGAGCTCCACCCATTGGGCTAATGATCCTTCTAATCATTAGACCCAGCCCAGTAAAGCCATTTTGAGTGACAGAGTGAGAACAGAGAAGATTGCTAATTCTATAAGAGTGGGAGGCAGCTAGCAGCCATGTCACTGTGGGGACAAGGTGAATTGATCTTAGAATTCTCACAGAAATCAAATAAACTAGTATAGCAGAAGGAACATCACCCAAAGAGTAGAATTTATGAAATGATGCCAAATAAACATTTTGAGATAATAAACAAGAAAGCAATTTAATTGATTACGGAGTTCATGACTAAACCCAGACCACAGCCACATTTTGTCCCCTCCCCAACTGGGATGCTCAGCAGAGGCCAGGGAAAGGGCAGAAGGCTGTGGGAATCTTATGTAGAAGTCAGAGGCACGCAGAGAGCCCCCAGTTAACACAGAACGATGGTCAGGCTGGCCACTTGGTCCACACTCCTTAGGGATGAGCACGGAGTTGGGAATGGAAGACCAAGCTGAGAAATCAGAAACCAGAATGAAGGAACAAAGCAGACACGGAAGAGCCAGTGGGAGGGGGACGGAAGCAAGTCCGAGTCAACCACTGGCCTTGGGGCTATACGTCCAAGGCTTGTCTCTAGCGGATGTTAGTAGCTTGGATCTGGGTTAAATTAAACCCTTTTAAAGGCAGAGGCTGATTGGAAACTTTATGTTGAGTTTTAAAGGAGTCTAGAGATGATACAAATAATAAAAATTAACCACTACTATTGTTTACTGAATATTTTGCTATGCTGAACATTGTCTCAGGGCTTTTATTCATACTATATCACAATCAAAATAAATAACAATAAAAAAAAAAAATAAAATAAATAAATAACAATAGAATAATAATTCTACCACTCATTGAGCACTTATATGTGCCCAGAACTGCTCTACTCTAAACATATTCTTTTTATTTAAGCTTCTAATTCCTCTGCAATGTCATCCTTTATTTTTCTTATGTTTCAGGTGAGGAAACTGAGGCTCAGAGGGGTGAAGGAACTTGTCCAAGTTCACACAACCTGTAGTAGTACAACCAGCATTTGAATTAGTTTTTGTCCGAATACGAAGACCAAGCTATTTCCAGAGGTTGAGTTATGGTTAAGACAATAAGGACAAGGAGCTAATAGGTATGATATGGAAGCTCAATGGTTTTAAGGTTACACTAGTCACTTCTGCCATATTTTGGGTGATATCACCCAAGACTTGCCACTTACTTCCTACTTAATGGGGACACAGAATTTTCTATTCATGGTTAGAGACAAGGTTTATAGATATCCCTCTGAGAATTAATGGTGCGCTGAATTTACTTGAAAATACAGGAAAATTTGAAAATAAAAACCTTCAACACATGTTCTTGATAAAGACAAAACAAAGAGCTTGAACGAAACAAGATGAGGGAGGACAAGGTAAGGAAGGAAACAGTCATTCAATCCGCAAGTGGTTACTGAGCATTTTCTAAGACCCAAGCCAGTTAAAAGTTATTATTCCTATTTTCAAATTTGGAAACTGAGGCTCAAAGAAACTACCTGATTAATACTGGTCCTGCCAAGGCGTGAGCCAAAAGCCAGTTCTCTTTCATCTTTGTCTAATAAGGTTGAAGCTAAAGGTCCAGCTTGATAAGTAACCAGAAAAAAGTTCTCTGCTAGAATAGCAAGCCCATGTTCATCTATGAATCTCCCCAATGCCACAGGGTATTGCTCAATACTAATATCCAAAAAGGACACAATAGCTTCGGACTTTGATTCCTGAAGATGTTAACAGTCACTTCCAATTCTGATCATAATTCACGAAGGGTACAGAGAGCTTTTCCAAAGATTGCAATTGTATGTTTTACATGAGTCGGCAAACACTCATAGCTAACATGCATTATCTAAAATTTGCATGAAACACTTTAATATCAAAAAGACCAGTAAGCTCCATTTACCAATAACTCTCTCTCCCCAACAAGGGAAAGAGAATTCAGTCTGCTAACCTGTGAATACATAGATATGGATCCATGCGGAGCACACAGGGAGACTGTTAAAGTTTCCCTCTCCACCCTTGATCTGAGCACCTTCTTTTTATTGACCACTTCTTCCCCACAATGTCTTCTTTTTGTGTGTTCAAGCTGTGTCCAGAGAGAGAGGTGCTAATCCTTCCTCAACAGCCTGTGGCTTGTCCCTGGCTACCTTAGTAAAGGGGGTGGTGCCTCCAAGCATTACAGCTACATACCGAGTGTGGAAATTGATTCCTTCCATTAGATGGCACAGGGAGAGTGGGGAAAGCGCATAACTACAAATTGCAGAGTACCAACAATAATTCCTGTTTGTTTCTCTTGCATTTTTCCCCAAAATTTACCCAGGTGAAGAGAAGTTAAAATACTACTCTTAAAGAAAGAGAATACAAATCACATGTATATTTAGAGGTAGCCTGGTGGTCTAACAAAGGCTTAGAAAATGTGCTAAGCAAACCTTTGAGGAGGTATTTAAGTCTTTAGACTTGGCACTAATTATGGAAACCACATCTTTTTCTTGTAGGGTCAGGAAAACATGTAACTATTTCAGCGTATGCCAGAAATAAGTTAACTGTATCCTGATTTTCATTACCATACCTGATTCCTCCAAAATGGATTTCTTCTTGGAATTTGTTATGGGCTGAATTGCGTGTTCCCTCAAAAACAAAAATTCATACCTCCAAATGAGTCTGTAGTTGAGAGAGTCTTTTAAAGAGGTAATTATGCTAAAATGAGGTCATTAGGATAGGCCCCGGCCCAATATGACTGATGCCTTTATAAGGAGAAGAAATCTGGACATACACACAGAGGAAAAAACCATGTAAGGACACAGAAGGTGTCATTTACAGGCCAAGGACAGAGAATTTAAAAGAAACCAACAAGACTGACAACTTGATCTCAGACTTCCTTCCTCCAACACATGAGAAAACAAATTTCTGTTGTTTAAGTCGATGGTACAGCCCTACAAAACCAAAATGGAATCCAAAGCTGTAGATGTTTGACGTGATAAATCTGTAACAGCTGACGCACATCTGCAATACTGTTTCCTATTTCCCATGATCATTTAAATCTCACTCTGAAAGGCATGGACATAAAGAGTACCACCATCCTGGATCTAGAGGAAGTGCCATCTCCTCCTCTAAACTTCTGGGCCTCAGGGAAGAGACGAGAGAGGCAGGGGAAGAGTTTATGTGTCTGCTCTTCTGTTGTTGGTCATAATTAAACATTCTCTCTTTCCTAGCCCATATAACAGCCTCTTAGTGGTTTTCTCACTTCAGTTCTTACTCCTACCAATCCATGCTCAGACCAGTAAAATGATCTGATCTTCTCATCATTTAGAAATTCTCTGGTTTAAAAGCTTCAGGGGCTTTACATGGCACTTAGAATAAAACCCAGAGTCCTTAGTGTGGCCTGGAGAGTGCTCCAATTCTACTCCACTCTACTTTGGCGATTAGCCCCCCTTGAGCAGCCCCCATCCTGAGTCTGAGGTACACTTTGCCTCCCATAATAAGTACCTGCCCAAGCTCTCTGTGTTCCCTGCTGTAGGACTTTTTAGCATGGTCCCTCTACATGGGCAGTCTTCCCAATCCTGTGCATGACCGCATCCTGCTGGTCCGTCAGGTCTCTACGTGACTATGACCGCCTCTGTGGGACTCTGCAACCTTCCTCCTAAAATTTACCTCTGCGCCCACACCTGTCGCTCTCCATCCTACCCCATGCTTCATTCTGTCACAGCAACTACTATAACTCGTAAATATTTCGCTCACTCTTTGCGCACTTGCTCTTCTCTAAGTATGAGGTCAAGGGCTCGGTCTGATTTATTGCCGTTGTAGTTCCATGGATGAATGACGGAGTGAACAGACGGGACAGCAGGTGAAGGTACTTTGTAAACTCTGTGGTGCTACATAAATGCTAATTATAACTGTTAGATTTTAAGACCTATTAAAGCAGAACCCATGTCTTCTTTTCTTCGTGTGCCTCATTTACTCAGTAAAAGATAAATGAATTGATTGATTTATTCATTATTTGAAACCTGTGTTATGAATGGGCTGTCACAGCAAACAATTTATGATTTACAGCAGTAGATGAGCTTTAAAACAGTTCCACATATCTTAGGTCACACGAATTTCGACAGCCTGCACTGTGAGCAGGCATTCTTACCCCATTTTACAGAGGTGAAAATTGAGGTTGAGGAGTTAAGTAAACTCCTAAAATCTATGCAGATATTAAATGGTAAGGCCAAGAATTTTTCACTGTTCTTCTGCTGCTACTACAATCCACCTACTTAGTAATAAACCTTCCTGAGCCAACAGTGACAAATGAAAGACAAATAGGAGCTTATCCAAAGGTTTGGTGGTGAAGTGGCTGCTCTTGGAATGGACCTTTAACAATTAAGGGAGAGTTTTACTACTTTTTCCTTTAACTATCAACTCCAGAACTTAAGCATATTCTGCTATTTCTAGCTAAAACATTCTTGTCTAAATTCTAATTTGAGGTGAATTTCTAAAAAAATTTTGTTGTAGTTTATAGTACGTTTTTATACTTTTGATCAATAAAAAATTATATTGTGTCTTCTAGGGTTAGATTCTCATTTACTAAATTAAGTATTATTTTTCAAAACATGGATAGGTATGTGGACATTAATTTATTAGTTAAATGGATATTTACTTAATATAGTTATTATATTCTCTCTTGTGATGGCATTTACGAAATAATTTTCGAGGAAAATAGATTTCGTGACCAAAGTTGACAAGAAAAATGACAGAATATGCAAAAAAATTAGTAACATATACAATGGTCAGGGTTAATATCTCTGTTATTAAAAACTCCTTGCTAGTGAATAAAAAACTCAATATAAAAAGAGAAAAACATGGAGAGTTCACAAAGTCCATGAAATTATATAGCTAATAAAAAATGCACAGTATTGCTAATAAATTAATGAATATAAAATAGTGCTGGTCTAAATATTGCTAAAGACTTTAAAAGTTGAAAACATCTGTATAAGCAAAAACATTTTGAGATATATATTATCATAATTATTAAAGAGAGTAATTTTAAAATATTCATTTAATTTTAACATATGAATACTTGTTATTCCATTTGCAGGACCATATCTTCTAGTACTGACATAATTTTGTTAGCACAGCACACTGTTATTACTTTTAAAATTTTTACATTGATTCGACAAATAAATATCATTTATATCATATATCTGGCATCAGGTTTCTGATCAGAGTGGATACAACTTTTCATTTGGAAAATTGACTCAGTAAGAATTGAGTAGAGGCTGAATAATAAACTCTTGCTGGAGAAAATTGAAAAAGTAATTGAACTGCGAAAGCTATAAAGACATGGAAAAAAAATCAGTGCCATGTTCTATAAAAGCATCACACTTCCTTGGAACAAGATCTAATGAGAATGACCAGTCAGTTTGGCTTCTGCCATGTACAAGTTCTGGTCCTGGATCTGATGTTTGCTATGTACGTGACTTTGGAATAGTTTTTTTCACTTCTCTAAAGTTTTAGTTCCCACATCAATAAAAGACATGTTAAAAAGCCACATCTTTAAAAAAGAAAACTCATATCTCACTTGGCTGTTGATTTCATTGAATAAGAAATGACAAAATTCATTGTACATAGTATGTGATCAATAAATATCTGTCCCATTGTATATTTTTACTTGTACAATCTATAGACCAAGGATCTCTTGGTGCAGTGAGGAAAAGGAAGTTAGGAGCAGATAAATCTTGGCTACTCTAGCATTTATTCATCATTAGTTTTTTTTATATTTATGTAACACTTCATTAGAACTACAAATACGGCACTTGATTCTAAAGGTGCGATATACAATGGACAAGCTGGATGCCAAGGAACCCTCCCAATGTATGTCTTGTATATACCCGGTCAATTACACGGGAACAAAGGAATTACTCCTGAACACCAATGGAGAAAACAAATGGCTCTGTGGCAGGAAGAATAACTGAAAATAGTGCTATTTATAAGAATAATACTGAGAGTTTAATATGAACCAAGTGATGTTTCATTCACTTTATGTGAATTATCCATCTAATACTCTCAATCCCTGGTATCGATTTTAATATTGCCACACAAGTCTTGAAAGTCAATTAGAAAGAGACTTGAAAGCACAGGCCCTGAGTTCGATCCCCGGCGCCACAAAAAAAAAAAAAAAAAAAAGAAAGAGACTTGAAATTTCAGGTACCAGACTGACCCAAAGCTTTAGATGTGACTGAGATAGACAGGGCCCCAGTTTGGACCAGTTTCTACAAAGATAGAATATAAGTCAGTGTGATTCTGGAGAAATGCTTGATCGAGAAGAATAAAAACTACTACCTTAGACAAAGTCAGTAACTCGAACAGCTCACTGGGCAGTAGATGACACCTGAGTCAAATCCAAGACTGGCCTGCTAGATAACTGGTTCAGATTTCACTACAAAAGAGACCCTGAGCCGTGCAGGCTAAATGAATAACCTGGTCTAAAATGCAACATCTTTTCACTCGACAAATGTTTGTGAACAGCTCCTACGTGCCAGGTACTCTTCTAGACTGAGAAGGCAGCAGTGAACAAAACAGATGAAAGATATCTGTCCAACAGAGTTTGTATTCTTACATGGATAAAGAGACATTAAATAAATGAGTAAATTATGTGTATCCCTGGAGAAGCACTATGATTAAAGCAGAAGTAGGTGCCTCAGTCCATTTGTGGTATGATAGCAAAAGACTGGGTAATTCACAAACAATAGAAGTTTTCTCACAATTCCGGAGGCTGAGAAGTACAAAGTATGTGGCCAGAAGACTTTGTGTCTGATGAAGGGCCGTTCTTCACAGATGGTACCATGTGGGTGTCCTCATGTGGCAGAAAAGTGGATGAAAGCAAACCCGCTTCCTCAAGCTCTTTGCTGAGAACCACAACCCCAGCCATGAAGGTTCTGCCCTTAGGACTTAATTGCCTCCTAACATCCCCCATCTCTTTTTCCTTTAACTTATTTTTAACCAATACAATTCTACATATTGAGGGGAGAGTAAGACTTCATCTCTTAATACTATCACATTGTCCATTGAATTTCAATGCCTGACTCTTAGGGGACACATTCGGGCTGTAGCAGTAGAAATCAGGAGGCAAGAGGAAAAAGCATGTTAACCTGTGTCCACAACCTCATCAGGTTAGGCCAGGTCACTCCACATGAGTAAACGCACCAAATCATTCTTCCAAGTACAAAATAAATAACATACACAGATCATAAAGAAAGAAATAGGTACATTACAACTTTTACACCAGGTTTTGGTGTGAGAGCTCTAATTAGTACTGTAAATATATTAAAGTAGAAGTGTTGTCTGCTTCCTAAAGTGTTTAAAACATTTACAAGAACATGAAAAACTAGACTTGTAATGTTTAACTAAATGTTACAAAATCCTAGACTTAACCATTAGTCATTATTTACTTGAGAAAATATGAAAGTTCATTCCTAACTTTTTATTTATTTGTTGTATAAACAATAGATAAAGAATCAGAGGAATGTTAAGCTTTATGCTTTAAAAATATCCATTGATTGATTAATTAATTTATAAAATTATTACACCGGGCACAGTAAAAGTACAAAGAGAACCGAGATCTTCTCTCCATAAACAAGAGCCCTTGAATTTATTATGTATGCTACAGCTGAGGATGGGTAAAATTAAGTAACTTACGCTCATGAATAACAAAGTCACCAAGAATTTATATGTGATCACTTAACTCACAGCTTCCCAATAATGATTGTAAATGTTTAAAGTGTGTAGCATAAAACCTGGCACAGAATGGGCACTTAATACTTCTGTCCTCCTGACCCTATCTTAAATCAAACTGTAAGTATTGTCAGGGTAATTCAACAGACTGCCCAAGCGCATGATCACACACACAAATACACACACACACATTCACAAATCATTCAAGCTGTGAGATAATCCTAACAGAGCATTCCTCTGGTCCCTTCCCTCCTGCCAACTTCAAATCCTTCATAATAAAACACTTTGAAATGATCTGAGTAGGTGAAATGATCCAAAGATGGGCCTCCGATGAACACATGTTGTTCTGTTCATGGCCATGGGTAATTACCTCCCACTGGACCCAGACTCTCTCCGTGACCCATTCACAAACAACAAATTGAGGCAGAAGTGAGCCTTTAGGATCTTCACAGTCAGGTTAGAAGAAGCCTCGCAGGCCCTGCATGGGGCCCTTGGATCACTCATTCTGGGGGAAAACAAGCTGCCTTGGGAGCCAGCTGACAATTACTTGGGCTTCTTCAAAGCCACCACATTATGTAAAATCTAAGTCAGCTATGCCTTGAGAGAAATGACCATCCACCCCCATGATGTTCCAGCCTAAGAGCTGAACGTGTGCCCTGTGAAGACTTCCAGTCCCAGCTACCATCTGATTACAACCTCTCAGGGGACCCCAAAAACACGGAACGAAGGATAAACAGTGATTACTCTGTGAACACTCCATTTAGCATCTTCTCAATGTGTTTTTAGTTAATAAACCCTTGGGGCTGGGGATTCAGCTCAGTTGTTAGAGTGCTTGCCTAGCAAGTACAAGGCCCTGAGTTCAATCCCCAGCACCGAAAAACAAAACAAAGAAAAATAGTTAACAAACCCTGTGTTTGCCTCTATATTGTCTATCTCTAAATCATTAGCCACTCATGCTCTTTTCTACCTTATCAATACTCAGAATAGCAATAGCCTACCTTTTATCTAATATTTCAAAATTATCACCTATTAGGATACTCAGACAAAGAGTATTTTCTTTCTTCCCTTTCAGGAAATAGTTGAAAACTAACTTAATAATGAACATTTTCCAAGCAACATTCCACTCTAGAACTCAGGGGAGTTATAAAGTAACCCCAAACTAAGAGGGTGGAATGGTTCACCCTTTAAATTATTTATATCTTGAAGCCTTTGATTTAAATCATTATTTTAAAAAAATCAAATCACACAGTGCCCTTAATAAGGTATTATTATTTCAAGGAAAAGGATAAAACTTTCCAAATGCAAATGTTTAGCTGGGGTAGAGTTGTAAAAGATTCCAAGACATTAGTCAGGAGATGGATTGCTTTGCTATTACAAGTCTGGGTTACAATATCACTGGAACCAAATTCCCGTCAGATTAGTCTTTACTCAAAATGAATGTTTGTAATTATGAAATGAAATAAGTTTTAATTTGAATTGCCTAAAAAGGGGAAACCAAATATTGTGTAATTACAGGAGAAGAAATTTGAGATGGAAAACAAGATAGTGTTATTTACAAGTAAAAAGGCTTTTATGGGATTATGGGGCTTTAATGTGCATATTTGTAGGATTTGGGGTGGCAGAATTTGGAACTAAAATATTTCTCATCAGCGTTTATTTACAGTGTGCCTGCAAGAAATGGAATCCCAGACATATATGATATTAGGCTTATTTAAACCTTTTATATCCCTACTAAAGCTGAAAAGACTCAACGTGAGCCACACATAATGGACGTAATCGTGGAGTGTGATAAAATAAGTATTTGAAAACCACATGCAACTTTTAGGCTCAAATCCAGAACTATAAAACTGACCAAGAGACATAATGAACCTACCTCTCCTTCTTGAAGGAATATAGGAAAAAAGAGGAAGCATGTCCTTATTTTCTCTCTGAAGTTCACAGCACCTAACAGAGCCCACAAATAGGCTGTCAGTGCTTTATTGTAAAGGCCTCTCACAAGCACCACTGTGCTTCTCTGGAAAGGCAGCCATTTCTGATCACTGGGCAAGGGTAACTTAAGCGGCCTTTTATTTCTGTCTTCCCTTTCTCCTGTGCTCTCTCCTAAAGTCCCATTTCTCACATGTAGGTGTCCAGAACCACAGGAGATAGCACTGCTCCAGTTAGCTTCCCCACAGATGGGACTCCTCAGCCTGGGTGACTTTGAACCTTTATATCAATCTTTTCTGGGATAAAACTTTCCTATGAAGCCTCTCCTCACTGTAACAGAGCAAACTAATTTACACTGAATCCCTCTTTCTAGAGGTACTGTCTCCTTAAAAGGCAAAGACAGTTCACGGTTCACAACACATTTATGCTCCTCTTTGTACAATTCACAATGTTTTTTATGGAAACTTGTGGACCAGTCAGACACTGTGTTTCCCAGGCAGCCATGTGTGGCCATGTGACTGAGTTCTGGCCGTTGAAATCTAGACAGAAATGATAGACACTACTCTTACGCCTGGTCGATAAAAACTTTCTATGTAGCTCTTTCTCCCAATCCTTTCATCATTCAGCTTACTGAAAGGGAGACAATCTCCCATGATGATCCAGTAAACCTCCCTTAACCTAGATCCTTGAATGACTTCATGCATTTGGCCACCCCATGTTCATATTTTTCCTCACAATATTGTTAAAGAGCAAGAAATGCATGTTTGGTCTTTGTTTTTTCTGGAAGTTTTGTTTGTTTTTACATTGCAGTTATACTGCCCTAAACGCTCAAATAAGTCATTTTCTAATGACAGAAACTCAGAAAATTCGGCACAGATTTGAGAAGGTCTAAGAAATTTCCCAATTCCCTGCAAAACACCCAGTTCAAACATGACCTACAGAGACTTACTTTAATATCCCTGTAGGAAAGATTTCCCTTGGGCCCAAGGTAGAAATACATGTGCCTGGCTTCTTACCCATTAGGTTAGAGACTCTGCCCTCTTCCATTTCCTGCCCAAGGACTTTCTTTAACCTAGCTCTCCACTGTCCCTTCAGCAGTCATTGTTGAGGTTTCCAAGCATTTCAATCTAGAGCTTCACTAGTTAATAAAAATCTCCTGTGCTGTGGTCTCCCTTTTCACTCATTCAAACACTTATTAAATATTCCAAGTATCGGGCACTGCATTAGGCATTGACTGAACACAAATGGCTCACTGTTCACTGGTGCCAGTAGATAGAAGAGTGGTGATGAGGACGAACAGTATCTGTATCACTATTGCTATATTTATTGGCACATGTTATGTCCCAGACAATATTCTCAAAACATAATGTTATGGATTGTATTTAATCTTCAGAGCCCTATCTCCATCTTATAAATAGAGAAACCAAGGCTCAGTATGCAGAAATGTACATATAACTGATACTATAATGAAATACCTGAGGCAGGATAATTTTTATAAAGGAAAGAGGTCTATTTAGCTCACAGTGGTGGTGATTTGAAGGCATGATGGACTGAGGTCTGGTGAGAACTTCATGAAGAAGGGTGTCACATTAGTGGTAGCACACATAAAAGAGGTCACATCACAAAGAAGAAGCCAGACAGTGAATCTGGGGTCAGGACTGTTCTTATAACAACTTGCTTCTCAGAGTCCAGGGTCCCATGAGAGACACCTTGGTCCCATCCAAGGGCAACTCCCCCAGTGACCCTACGGCCTCCTATTAGGTTCCATCTCTGAAAGCTCTCACCACCACTTGGCACCACCATATTAGGAACCAAGTCCGAGTGCACAAACCCTTGGGGGTTGCACTCAAACCATGTCCAAACCGCAGCAAATAGGATCAGGGTTGGGATTTAAAACAAAGTTCTGCCTAATTCCAAGGTCATTTACTAACCGTCTGACTTTGGGCAAATTGGTTAAATAGCATAAATCATCATTTCTAATCTGAAATGCCATCTCAGTTCCCAAAGAAAATAATTTCTCCCAAGAGTTAAACTGTAAGAGCTCAATGTTTACACTCAGTAGTATACTTTATGTACACTATGTGTAAAAATCAGGTCTCTTGAACAATTTGTTTCTGGAATGGCAGTGGGCAAAAGGAAGCTTAAATAAATATTTAGTGTTCATATTGTGAGAGAATTTTCCAGATGGTGTGTCTTGAAATGTTGCTTACCTTCCCACAAACTGCAATCCCCAGGGCAGGCATCGCCAGATTTCACTGTTACAACATAGCATAATAGTGAGGAGGTGATCGCTAGGGGTCACACGACACAGTGGGCTCTTGTGGGCGCTGACTGTTGCACTGAAAGGGCCCAGAGGAGGGCACTTCCTGATAAGCCTCTGGACTGTGAAATGCGTCCTGCCAAGAGCCCACTCTGCCACACGCACTTGATTGACTCTCTGCCCTTCAGATGGTGCCTTATGCTCAGCCACAGACTGAGAGCAGTGCATCCCTCGGAGAACTGAGAAATACACATTTGGAAAAGACTTTGAGACTGTGCTGCAAAAGAACCATAGAGGAAGGCTGATGGGCAAGCAGGAACAAAGATGATCAGGGCCTGGGGAAGAAACACTGCTTGAGATCTTCATCTCCCAGGCTGAGCCCGGAAGTGGGTGGAGCCAGCTTCCGCTCACAGAGATGAACTGCAGGGCAGTGGTCGTCTGTCTAGGGGCAGATAGAGGGCTCTAACCAAAACAGCAACTTTTTAAAGAAATAAATCTATACCACCACTGCTGTCTGAGGAAAGTGGAGCACGATGCTTCAAAAATTTGTTTTTTTGTTTTGTTTTGTTTACCTAGCTATGTTGTAAGGTTGCTAAGAGTGAAACTTCAGATGCCTAAAATCCAGTCTTTACTACTTACTTCCCTGTTGTGAGATGCTGGGCAAGCTTTTAAACCTCTGCAAAGCTCAGTCTCCTTAACTATAAATGAGAATAATAAGGCCACCTACCTTCCAGGGTTAGCAATATTTAAGCTCTATGTAAAACTCTTAACAAATGCCTGCAATTTAATCAATGCTTAAGCAAATTCAGACATTTGTATAGCAAATTTAAAATAGGGGTCAAAGGAGGAAATGAAAGAAATTTTCATGACCCCTCCAGAGTTTTGCAAGCTAAGGGTATCAAAGATTGGATGCTCAGTTATACTTACATGAACAGACACAGGGAAAGAATTAGGGGAAGACAAGATGGAGAATGGAATATGATTTACGACAGTGGCAATGAGCTTGACCTTAGACAAACTGCCTTCTCTCCCCTTGATCATTTTCCCTTTCAGTAGCTACTACTTCCTCCACCATCTTGATCTTCCAGGATACTACGGGCTTTGTGGTCTTTCTTTGCAAATTGATTCCGGGGAAAGCATCTAATGTGGGTTCCTCACAATGGAACATGGAAGCAAATTATCAGGACTGCTCTTTTAGGGATATTGCCAATTTAAGCTACATTGTCAAGCTTATAATGTGAAAAGTTTGTTTGGGGGGCTTAGGGGCTCTTTTGAGAGGGAAGGATCATGTTTAACTTATATAACAGAGTGAGAGGAAATGGCAGGCAAGTAGAGAAGGGTCTGGGCAGTGATAGTGAACCTTTTAGAGTTTTTAATGACAATGGCCCTGCTGGGACAGGTGTACTATAGGTTCGCCACCACTCTCTGGGGTCTAGAGCTAGAATACAGTAGAGATTTCTTTATCATTAGTCTTTATCATTAATTACACAGCAAGGGAGATAACAGCCATTGCTAAAGTTTAAACTTTCATACCTCTCCTGCTCAAATTCAAATCCCAGTCCCCAAGATGATGACATTTGGAAATAGGGTCATTGGAAGGTGATTAGGCTATGAGGATGGAGCCCCCTGAATGAGATTAGTGCCTTTATTAAAAAGATCTCAAAGGACTATCTCACCCCCTCTACTATGTGAGGCCACAGGAACTGCCATCAGTGAATCAGGGAAGGGGCCCTCATCGGACACAGAATTTGCTGGTGCCTTGACCATGGAGGCTGGTTCCCAACCTCTAGAACCATAAGAAATAAATGTATATTGTTTATAGGCTGTCTACTTTATGTTATTTCATTATACCAAACATGCAGACTAAGACACCCACTCCTATTTGCTGGATATGAGAGAGGCACTGTTCTAATTGATTTACCTGCTATATCAACTCATTTAGTCATCACAACAGAACGTTGAAGTAGTTACTACCAGTTACTTCCGCATTTAATAAATGTGGAAACTGAGGTACAAGGAGGCCACTAGCAGCTGAAGTGAGGGTAGGAATCAAACCCAAAAAAGTCTGACTGCAGAGACACCATGGGTCTTGGCCATCCTGCCTCTCATGTGATGGAAAGAACTCTAATCAGGAGTCACAGGCCTCACACTTTATTAGCAGATTATTAGGGGCAGGTCAAATTCCACTCTGGTGGAGTCTGGTGGTCATAGGTACCTTCTTGGTGCAGTCATGGGATTAGACTACACAATGACTCAATTTATTGCAATTATTATTGTTTAATAATTTTTATTATCCAGATATCAAATTTGAAAATAAGGAGACTTCTTCTTTCAGTGTTGTTCGTGCTGAACAAGATGGTTGGGACCCTAGTATCCTCTTAAGGAAGCCTGGTAACAAACTCCAGTGAACAGGGACCCTATGGCCTTTTCTTAGAATTCTGCCCAGCCAATTTATTCAGCCATCAGAGCAAAATCCTAATTCTCTGGTTTACTAGATCTCTCTTAAGAAAGAGAAAGAGAGAGAGAGAGAGAGAGAGGGAAAAGGAAAGGAAGAGAAAGAAAGAAAGAAAGAAAGAAAGAAAGAAAGAAAGAAAGAAAGAAAGAGAGGAAGGAAGGAAGGAAGGAAGGAAGGAAGGAAGGAAGGAAGGAAAGAAAGAAAGAAAGAAAGAAAGAAAGAAAGAAAGAAAGAAAAAGAGAGAGAGAGAGAGAAAGAAAGAAAGAAAGAAAGAAAGAAAGAAAGAAAGAAAGAAAGAAAGAAAGAAAGAGAGAGGCCGGGCATTTAGCTCAGTGGTTAGAGTCCTTACCTAGTAAGCACAAGGCTCTGAGTTCGATTCCCAGCACCAAGAAAGAAAGAAAGAAAGAAAGAAAGAAAGAAAGAAAGAAAAAGAAAAGGGAGAAAGAAAAAAGAAAAGAAAGAAAGAAAACAAACAGTAAATTCAGTCACATAAAGATCTGAGACTTGGTCTCCTGAGCCTTATCTTATTCCTCAGTATCACACATGCACACACACACACACACACACACACACACACAACCTGTCAAGATGATGGGGAAAGAAAAAATACTCAGGGGTACGACAGACCTTAGTAATGATCCGAAAATGATTAGCTCCCAATCTCCACAAACGTCACACTGGTTTCACTGAACTGTTCCCACATTTCTTTTGTATGTCATAATATTTAGCCAAGGGCTCAGCTCAGAAACAGTGCTCAATAAGTACTTGTTGATTGATCAGGAAAGAAATGGCTTTCTGTGCCTTAAGTTTTATGTTACTATGTTAATCTCTCTTGGACTAGAGTTAGAATTTGAGATTAGCTCTTGAAAAACACATCTTTGCTATCTAACAAGTCAGAGATTTAGCAGAGTGTCTCAACATGCTCTGACCTGACATCTCCATGGAGAGGTCTAATTACACATACCCAAAATTTTACTAGTCAAATTATTGAGACACATCTAAGGAATGAGAATGCCTGGCCCCACCCACCCGGGCCTGCTAAAATAGAATCTACACTTGGAGAAGACTCTCAGGTGATTTGTTTGCATATTAAAATTTGAGGGTCAAACTTATTATTGGAGAAGTTTGGAGAGCAGGCACCTTGATACATTAAGCTATCTAAAGAATTTCTTTTTTAAGGGTTGGGGTGTGACTCAGTGGTACAGCACTTGCCTAGCATGCACAAGGCCTAGGTTTAATCCCCAGCCCTGCAAACAAAAAATAAAAAAAAATTTGTTTGAACTTTGAAGATTGCTTTGCACTTTTCGGCCTATAGGCAAGAGTTAAACACACACATATGTGTGCATGCACACACACACACACATACACATAAGGAGTCTTTATCCTTGCTCTGCAGGATTTTGCTCTATGCTGAAAGACATGTATGTTTAAAAAGAAAAAAGCAACCACCATCTATGTGCAGGAGAAGAGTATAAGGAACCCCCCAGTTTACCTGGAGTACTCTAAAAGCTTGACAAGAGACAGAGCAGCCAAGACCTTCTCTGTATACAGGTGTAAGAAGGCTACTTTAAAAAGTCACGAGCCAAAAAAGACATATGCTGTTTCACGCAACTAAATATTCTAAGGGCAAATCGGCCTGAGGCATAGCATAGCTGCGTGTGGAGCTGAATCGTGTCCTCAGAGATCCAATCGTTTCTTTGTGTTTTCTTCTACTTTCACGTCATTCATAGACAAGCTCCCTTTTGGAGCTTATCACCAAAAGTTAGGCCTTACAACTGCTTCTCAGAATTCACAGAAGACAGTTTGTCTTTTCAGCTCTTCCTAAATCTCTCCGTTGACCTGAGGTGTAGCTTGAAAGGACAGCATGAGCTTATCATGTGTGAGGCTCTTGGTTCAATTCTAGAACCAAGTAAATAAATAAATCTGTCTTCTCTGAGCCTACCCTGTGTCACAGCATCGTTAAAAGAGCAGCTGTGGGTGACTGATTTGCAGTTTGACCCCCTTCTCTAGCCCATTCCTGTGGTTACTAGCTTGCTTAATTTGTTGAGCCTCAATAAAACATAATAACACCCAGTTTGCAGTGGTACATGGAGTGAACACTCACTAGTTGGTAACTGAAGCTATCACTATAAATCCAGAGTCCTAAAAAAAAAAAAATCAATGTAATAGTTCAAGATGGGGAGTGTTATGGTTTAGACCTAAAATATCATCCCTCAAAAGTCTCATGTGTTGGGGAAGCTTCCAGAAATTGGCTCATGGGGTTGCTGATGGGGTATTGAGCCCCTGATGAGTTCATATGTGTTAGGAGGTGGGCATAGTTGGAGGAGGTGGGGCACTAGGGGCATGACTTTGGAGAGTATCTCTCTCACTCTCGCTCTTCATCACTCTCTTCTTCCTCACTGCCGGGAGTTGAGCAGTTTCCTTCTACCAGACCCCTCAGTCATGCTGTTCACACCTCAGACCCAAATGACATGGACTGAAACCCCTGAAACTGTGAGCCAGAATAAATCTCTTCTCTTTTAATTTGTGTATGGCAGGTACCTTGTCCCAGGAACACAGAAGTGACTAATACAGGGAATTTCCATTTTTGTTTTCTAAGCAACCTACCTTAGTTATGAGTTTGCGCAGCTCAATACCCAACTCTGTAGACACCTTTATCTGTTCAGCCCAAGTCCCACAAAGGCAGAGTTGTCGCCATACCAGTTAGCCCAGTGTATAAGACAAGGGCCACAGGAATAATGTCAGATGAAACACTCAGACTTTAGACAAATTTTAGATACCAGTTTTTTTAAGAGAAAAAAATATAAAAACTCTCGGGGTTACAAAGATATAAATATCAATATAAACACCATTTGTGACTCTGTAGTGCTTTAGATTCTGACCTGAACTCTGACTTTACTGACTGGGAGAAGATTTCTAGAAAACTGTTTTGTTTCCAGGTCAGAATCTCAGTTTCTATCACTCTTTGGACACCAATTTCTGCATATCGTTTTCATTTGTCCAGGTAGACACTAGGGACCACACCTCAGTTCCACCATTTCCAAATGGAACTTATGCCAGACAAGTTCGCCTCACAGGGCCCTTCCCAGGCTCTATGGAATGAGGTCTGGATAGAAGAGTAGCCGAGAAATTAGGTGCCTTTGGTCAGCTGAAGTGGTAGCAAGGTGGGCACAATTCTCATTAATGTAAATCAGTTCAGGACTCGTTCTTCAGAAATGAGGTAGGACACATGTTCTGGAGCATGACCACCCATAAATGTATCATCCACTCAAACAGGATAGAATTGAAGCCAAGACTTCCCCAGACAGAAAGGATCTGATGGCAAACTCTCTCTGTATACTCCTGCTATCAACATTAACCATTCACATGAACTTACCTTTCTTCCCTCCTGACAATCAGGTGTCAATAAATAATAATGTGTTTGAATTTCACCGGACTCATTTCTGAGCAATCGGTGGAGTCTTGGAGTAATTACCCTTCTAGAGTCAATGGTTTGCAAGAGAGCAGATTTAACTCAGGAAAAATACGAGTTACAACATTTACACACAAGCCAAATGCAGAAAGAGTGTCGAATGTCCATCTATACACTGGAGACCTGAAAGAGCCAATCAAGGGCTGGGAGCTCGCAGCAATGTCTCATATATATCCGTGTCTGCACTAAAAGGCTAACAAAATCTATACTGGAACCAAGATACAATGCTCACAGCAGAGATGAAGACCAGAGCTCCACAAATGAACAGCAGCCATCCTCAATGACAGCAAGACCCTGAGCTCTTTATGGGATGAGAACAGCTGAGCTCCCTTTGGGAGAAACAGCCACAACAGAGTTTCTCCTGGGAAACAGCTGGCAACTATCTTCGGCTTCCATTCTCCTTTATGTTGTGTTAGCGACAGTCCTCAGGTGGATCATCTATGGCCAGAACACAGCAACTCAGTTCATTTGGGTGTTCCTGCTCAAGTTGACCACAATAATAAGTCCACCACAAGTCTCAACTACTATATTTAGGAACAGATCAAAGAAAAATTATTTAACAGAGGATTACTCTCCAAATCCATATAAATACATCATTAAGGAGGCACCAAAGGCTAAAAGGCAAATATAGCTAGCCCGTTGAAGATACATACCAATCAGAAGGTCTATCAGAGGCGATGCAGAGAGAGGGGACAGAAGGAAAGAGGCTTCCCAACACCTATCATTTATTTGGATCATGGGTACATTTTGCTTTCTGTGGTTCCACCTTTCCACTATCAGGAAAGTGCTTGCGGTAGGATTAGGCTAACTTTCTATTTAATAAAAGGAAAAACAAAAGAGAAACACTAAATGAATAATAATGATGACCTTCAAACTGCTGAGCGTAGAGGTCCGGCCTTCCCTCTGTGCTTGTAGCAATCTCTCAACAACTGATTAAAGAATTAACCACCCAATTTGTTCAAAAGAACACAAGATTCATATAGTTACAAGATCTGGGAGACATACACCTGAATTAGCATAACAAGAGCCTACATGGGAGGAATCAGACAGAAAAGTAATTCATACTCTTAGTTTGAATTTTAAAACTAACTCTAAAGTAGAAAATAGGGTCAACCTTGCCATTAGCTCCAACAGCACTAAAGAATACATGTTGATGTTATCTGTACTTCTCAAGCAATCAGGTCTAATTAGAAATGAAAATTGTGCGGGTTAACAGCTGACATATCTACACATGTTTTATCTGAAGATCTTAAAGGGATTCCATCTGATTCTAATTGGCACACAAAAGAGGTGAATTCCCAGCTGCAACAGAGCTCAGAGGGCAGTAAGCACCACCCTGTATTCCAGAAAAGGTGGGTCAGACTGGAAAGGTGTCATTAGGAACACTGAGCTCACCCCAAGGAGGCAACGACATAATCCCAGGCTTTTGTTCTTTAATCCAACCCCACCTCTATTGTGCAGAACTGTTTACTCCAAAGGACAAGAATCGCATTCCCTATGTCCCTACAAGTGAAGCACACCCTGTGGGGGAGGACCAGAGAGATGATTTGGCTTGGGTATGGGAACTGGTTTGGGACACGAAGGAAGTCTTCCCTAGCAAGTCAGTACAGGCAGAGGTGCCCCTGGAAATTGGCACTTGACTTTGGGCTAGCCTGTTTGCTGATGTCTGATAGTCCATGTGGGAAGATGAAAGGGTGGAGGGAGAACCTCTAGCCACCACTACTTCTTACAAAATCCACCCCGTAAGGACCCGCTTCTGGCTCCTGATTCCAATCCTTAAGCAAGGTTTGGTGAAGGAAGTGAGAAACCAGGAAAGGAATTGACATTTTAATGTGAGATAGTGAGACTGATACCTAGAAGCAAGCAAAAGGAAAGCATTAATGTGAGTCCATTTCGACTGGATTTGACTTTGCCAAGGGCTAGAAGATATTTTGCCCATCTTCCCCTACGCTTCCTCCATCTTTGCAACAGAGAAGGTGATTTAGCCAGTCTTTCACTTGATCTTAAACTTCAGCTCCTCAATTTACATTTCTCTTACAGGATTTCATTCTCTTTCTCCGCCCTTCTGAATGGACCCTCATTATCCTCCCATCCCTCAGAATGCAAGTTCATGTTCTCCTAACTGCTGCACCTGCCCGGGCTTCACCCTTCTCTCCATGGTGGTGCTCCCATCACTCAATTATACAGCCTCTCTTCTTCCTAAACCTTTTTCAAGTGGAAGAAGAAACCTTTTCAGAAAGTTCTACTCTGCTCTACGATGGGAACCTAGCCAGTTCCCATGAGTGGCTACCCATTCCTTTGACTCGGGTTGGGTTGTTTGTGTCTTTATTAATGGTTATCATGGGCCTCAGCATGGGGTACCCCACACATGCCACTCAGGACAGCCCACTCTTCTGTGCTCTCAGCCTCCAGCACCTAGCAGTCCCTGCACTTTTGTCACTATGATATAGGAATGTACTGCCTGTCTCAGCCTAAGCAGGTAGATCAAGGACACACAGAAAGGAACTAATCCGATTAGCACAAGTTTAACAATCAGGCTCATCGTCTAATTTCAGCCACTAATCCAATGTAAAGAGTAAACTCAAGTGACTCCGTTTCTCTTGTTTTTTGTTTGGTTCTGATGGAGGTATGTGAGCCACGTTAAAATACAACCCTTCTTGGGTTTTTTGTTTTTTTTTTTTTTTAACTCCACTTGAAAGTTCATGGCCATCAGGGCAGAGCCTGACGGTTACCGAGGCTCCACTTTCTGAATTCAAAATCTGGAGCATAGTCCAACAAAAACAATTTTCCTATTTGTAAACTGACATGGAAAGAATCACTGGAAAAATATCCAAAGGAAATAAAATTAAGTCTTCTTTATTTTCACATTATCAAATGATCTATCATCTCTTTAGACAGTAATAAAAGTTATATGAACTGGAGAATTAAGGAAAACCAAGAACACGCAATCGCCGCGAGTAGGACAAAGAAATCCTGTTTGATTCTTGTAATTCTTTCCACGGTCTTTTAGAAAATAAGCCTGGTCAATGATAAATTGGATTCTGAGATTAGTGAGAGACATACTCGTAGATTTGTTTATTCTGTGTCTCTGACCCTACTCCTTTGCCGCAGAAGAAAAACATGAAAGTGTATGAGTGTTTTCGAATGAATTCCTGGAACCCCATCAAAACCAACCAAAACCCTCAGGAGGCTTGAGTCGGTCAGAGTGGAGTGGGCCCGACTGAAGGAAAAGCCAGCGTCAAGTTCAGAGCCTCTGTGAATGGGAAATAAGCACAAGGTGGTGGGGGACGGGGCAAAGATGGCAAGGACAACGCAGAGGTTGTACCCAGCTAGCAACCCTCATTCTCACAGATCCCAGTGCCCCACTGGGAGCTTTACGATGTAAGAATAGCCAAAAATGATCCTTTTTTGTGCTAATCAAAGTGATTTCCCAGCAGGGCTGCTTTCAAAGCATCAGAAAAGTATAAAGAAGTTCTCAAACCCGTCTCCTCTTCTTCATGCTCCCTAGCCTCTTGGCAATGGGTTGAAGCAGGTGATGTAAGCAGCAACCTCCGTCTTAGGAGTTAACCTTATGCAAGTATTGCAAGCATTTGTTTTTCACAGTTGCCCCAGACGCAAATGGATTTTGGCTGCTTCATTTTTTAAGGCAGTAGAGGAGGAGTTCCAAGGAAACATATTCATGATTTATAATATGAAATCTTTTTCTGATCATTTTCTACTAAAGAGAGGAAAGAGATTAATTGGCACAAAGCAATTTCCAAGGTCGGCTCAGTGACTTTTCACTGACGGGCAAACTCTATTCCTAGCATCATAGAATTTTAAAGCTAGACAGGACCTTGGAGATCATCTCACCAAATTCCACATTTTCTAGATGAGTTACCAAAATCAGAGACAATCAGCAATTTTCACAAGGTGACATGTTATCATTGGCAAAGTCAAACTTAAAACAAAAGTCCCAGATTCAACATAGATACCTATGTCTATCCTTTTGCCTTCTCCCCATTAACTGAGAAACCACTTTGGAATATCTCTAGGAAAAAACAGAATAGCCATTTACTTAAAGAATATAGGGTGGGTGGT